>JAJOOR010007988.1:0-16850 GCA_036250505.1 Solanum acaule
AAGAAAGTTTTTAATTCCTTATGGTTTTAGTGTCTATGCGATGAATGAATGCTAAGAGGCTTGTATTAGACCTCTTCGAGGTCGAGTACGCCGGTTACGACTAGGGGGTGCTCCCGAGTCGTGACACATATAATACCTTTTTTTATCATTTTTATTTAAATATTAATAATATGTGAACATATTAAAGGAAATAATTATTTCTTAAAATGAACTGACAGTGTAATTTGGTTGTCCGCTGTTAAGGAAGAAAATTTTGAAATAATCGATTGGGATTTCGAAGTGAATTCGACTGATTTCGTTGAACTTTGAGATTCTCGATGAAATATAAAAACGAGCAGGTATTCATTAACTGCTGATTCTTTAATTTGTTTGGAAGTGATTTGAAAATGACTATTGAAAAAAGTTATTCAAAAATAGATCTAGATCGTATTTTGTTTGTTGGATCTTCACATGAATGTCTTCATAAGTTACTATCCGAATATTGGATTTAAAGGTTAGACGGTCATTGAGGTAGTCAATTTCAGAGTTTCGGGTCAATATCTCATCCAAGGCACTTTGTTGGACGACATCAACAATTCTAGTTATCTCTTCAATGAATTGAAGTATTTTTGCATCTTTTTCTGATCATATTTTAAAGTAAAAAAATACATTTTTTAATTTGTAATCTGCTTGGGATACAAATAGTGAATGGTTGAATTGTTTTGATTTTGTTGTATGTTGGATGCTTGGAATACAAAATAATTTGAAATACATGTTCTATAAATTAGACATTGAATATAATATATTTTTGGAATACATAACAGATAAGAAATACATTTTTTGTCATGATATATATATATATATATATATATATATGTGTGTGTGTGTGTGTGTGTGTGTGTGTGTGTGTGTTTTGAAATACAAATTTTGATTGTTACTATGATTGTAAATTTGTATGTTTTGATGACTGGAATACAAATATTGTTGGAATCTTAAGAAAGAATATACGATTTTGAAAAATATACAAACCAATATTGTATCCTTTCTAAATGAACATGAGTTTATATAAGTATATGGATACAAATATGGTTCTTAAATAACTACAAATCCATTTAGTATATCTATTAAAATGAATACAAACTAATAAAGAAATACGAATGCCATTATACAAACCCAAACATGAAAGCATAATGAATACAAATTCACATATCATACTTATTGGAATGAATACAATCAATTACTTTTGAAATTTTAACTGATGAGAATTTTAATTTTTAAGTAATATGTTCCTTTTCTAAAAATATTCTCTCTCATAATTTTCTCCTTTCTGTATTAAATAATTGCATTCTTTCAAATCAAACAAATAAAAAAAATACACAAATCAAAAATATTTAAATTTTTAATAAATATTGAAAATGTTGATAAGAGGTCCCATTAAATGCTAAAAATTTGACATTTTGAAAATTTTCTCATTAATTAATGAGCTTCTTAATCTTAACAAAATAAAATAATTAACTTAATTATAAACTAATTAACTCAAAATATAAACTATTAAATAACCAAATATTTAAATAAAACCAAAGTCTTTTTTAGACGATTTTCGAACATTCATAAAATGTACTAATTATATAGAACATATATATTATTCAAAAATGATAAAAAATACTTTAAAATAACAGAAAAATATTTTGAACTTTTAAAGTCAATTATTTCAAATTGTTTGGAATTTAAGTTCCACGATTAATTATATTGTGGAGGGTCAAAATTACACTACAACAAATTCGATTATCAAGGACAAATGATTTCGTCACTTGTAACTCATATTTTGTCACAAAAGATCTTTTGTGACCAAAAAATATTCGTCAATCAGTCGTCACAAAACATGGGTCTCTAAATGTGTACATAGATGATTTGATTCATCGCTAAAAAAGTTATATTAACTACAAAAATAAAAAAAATCATCCCCTAATGAGTAGCATTTGTGACGAATTTGTTTGTCATAAAAACCGACTTTTTTTTGTAGTTGATAGTATGATTTTGTCACAAAAAAAGGTTATTAACAGCGACAAAACTACATAGTCACTAATTATATAGTTCAGTCAGTAACGACACCAATTGTCTCTAAAGTTATATGTATTTCGTAGTTAAAGAAATATAATTTCGTCACAAATGACTGTTTTTATATACAAAAAAGTATTTCGTCCTTAAATGTATAAATTAGTGACAAATTTATTATTATTATAAAAAAAAAAAACCAACAATTTTGTAGTTAAATCTATCATCTTGTCACCATAAATTTTTATGATTAGTGACAAATATTTTTGTCACTAAATGTAGTCAACTTTTGATAAACTAATTTATTCGTGATAAAAATATTTGCCTATAAAAGTTTAATTTAGTTGTTGCTAAAAGTTAGTCCTATGAAGATAATTTTGTCACTAATTACAAATATTTATTTATTTCATATTGATATTATTTTTAAATTAGAATTGCATAAATTAAGAATAAATTAATAAAACATGTCATCTAATAATAAAACATTCATGATCATACCATTAAGAACAATGACATGCTTCAGGGGATGAAGTAGGAAGTTCAACCTAGCTTAAGTCATTACAATGACATGCTTCTCTTGTATTGCAAGTGTCCTGCAGTAAGTTCAAACTAGTATTTTTCTTTTCTAAGCAATTTAAAGACAAGTTGTCATCAAATCAGCTGGAGAAATCTTCTGAGCTTTATTTTTTTGTAAGTTCACAAATCAACCTCTTGGTTCCTGTTTCCGATCAACATCATCAGTCGAGACATTTTCAGAAAGCTGAAAAATGGAATATTACCAAACTATCAAATAAAGTTTGAATAGGACATGAATAACCATTTAACACAAGAAATAATGGCAGCACTCTAGCAGAAGTTGATCACATATGTCACTGTCAAAATGGTTTACTAGCAACACTAAAATTGTTAAATCTCCAAAAAATTCACCAAAATCATGCCATCATTCACCAATATAGTAACCCTATGATCACATATTGCTAGCAAAACACAAGTTACACTGAGTAGGAATATGCTCATTATATGATCTCAAATAATGCATCAGTTTAAAATCAAAGTTTGTAAACAAATAGTTCAAACTTCAGGATACTCATTCCTAGTCCAATCAGACAAGATTTACCAAATAACTATACATACAAGTCACTCAGCTCCAACAGTCAAATCTGGAAAAAAATGGACGATATTGCAATAGGGCAATCACTAACATGTCTTCAATCTTTAATTACTGTTAGAATAGAAATAAGTATTTCCTACTTAGAATAGGAATAGGAATAGGAATAAGAATAGGAATCCTAGTTGGAAAAGGATTCCAATGTAGTGTCTATAAATAGGGTCTCAATGTAACAATTTAGATACACAATTCAATAATATTTTTCTCATATATTTCTCACATTGGGATCCCAATCAGCCTGCATCAACGGAAAATGGAACTATCGAATCACGGGTGACTTGCTTTATTGGGATGGGAAGAATTGCAACATCGGCATTTCTTTCCTATCAGAGCATTGGTGAGAACAAACAAGTCACCGTATGTCTATGTCAATTTCCGGCGACTGTTGGGTCTGATTTTGTTATTCTTTTTTCTTTCTCTGGGTGTTGTGCGAAAAACAACACCACCACGAGGCTCGGAAAGCTCCCGCGACCAAACTCCAGCCAGAACCACCGAAAAACATCACCCCACGCGCTCTCACGCGCCGATCGGAGGTGGTAATTTCTAGCGAGATCTGGCTCACGTGCCAGCGCGTGAGGGCTTTTCTGATCATATTTTTTGACAGTTGGGGTCGTCTAGTCATTCCGACCAGGCCCATACTATTTTTGACCAGATTCGATCGCCGGAATTAGGGTTCCGGCTATTTCCAAGCTGTTTTCGACGACTTTTTCTTCGAGATTTGAATTTTCCGAAAATCAGATCTCAATAATCAAGTTTTTTTTGTTGTTTCCAAGACAAATTTAGCATAATGTCTTTTGGGTGTGATGTTTTTGGTTCTAAAAATATGGGGATTGGAAGTTCTAGCCCTATAATCACTTCAAAACTTTTATTGGGAAGTTCAAACTATTTATCTTGGGCTTCCTCGGTTGAGTTGTGGTGCAAGGGTCAAGGTGTCCAAGATCACTTAACGAACAAGACTTATGTGGTAGATGTGAGGAAGATGCAAAAGCCAAAGCACAATGGGAGAAAGTAGATGCTCAATTATGTAGTCTCATATGGCGTTCTATTGATTCTAGATTGATGCCCTTGTTTCGCCCATTCCAGACATGTTATACTGTTTGGGAAAAGGCTCATGCTTTATACACTAATGACATATCTCGATTCTATGATGTGATATCTCGATTGACCAACTTAAAGAAACAAGAATCCCATATGTCTACTTACTTGGGACAGGCAGTCATGGAAGAATTCGACACGTTGATGCCAATTACTATGAATGTGAAAAAACAACAAGAACACAAACAAACATTGTTTCTAGTTCTTACTTTTGCTGGACTTCCTCCTGATCATGATACTGTGCGTGATCAGATTTTAGCTAGCCCTACAGTTCCTACAATCGATGAATTATTCTCTCGTCTCCTTCATCTTGCGGTACCTCCCAATCACAAAGTAGTTTCATCACCTACTGTTGACTCCTCTATTCTCGCATCTCAAACCTTTGTAAAGCATACATATCAGCCTATGGAGAATCGGCGAGGGGGAGGGCGTTTTGGAAAACCTCGATCCAAGTGTAGTCATTATCATAAGTCTGGACACACTCGTGACATATGTTATATTTTGCATGGTCCACCACCCAGTTATGATCCTATTATTCTAAAGGAATATAATGAGTTCCTTCGAAATCGCGCAAGTAAACAGACATCTCCACCAGTAGCATATGGTGCTCAACCTAATCAACCATCCAATAATGCTCATATTGCTCAGACAGAATATGATGAGTTCCTACAGTATCGTGCAAATAAGCAAACGTCTCCACAAATAATTTCGGTTGCACAACCTGATGTGTTTGTTGAGGGTAATTCTTTTGCTTGTGTGTCACAATCTAGTACTCTTGGAACATGGGTCATGGACTCTGGGGCTACTGATCATATCTCTGGTAATAAATCACTTTTATCCGATATTGTTTATTCACAATCTCTTCCAGCTATTACTTTAGCCAATGGGATCCAAACAAAACCAAAAGGGGTTGGAAAAGCCAAACCCCTATCTTTCGTCACCCTAGACTCTGTTCTTTATGTCCCTGATTCTCCTTTTAATCTAGCATCTGTTAGTCGTTTGACGAAAGCCCTACATTGTAGCATAACTTTTTTCGATGATTTTTTTCTCATGGAGGACCGCAGTACGGGACAGATGATTGGAATAGGACATGAATCACAAGGCCTTTACTATCTTACCTCTTCAAATTCCTTAACAACATGCTCCTTTACAAATTCCCCGGATCTAATTCACAAACGTTTGGGACATCCGAGTCTATCCAAACTGCAAAAGATGGTGCCTAGTTTGTCTAGTTTATCCACATTAGATTGTAAGTCGTGTCAACTTGGGAAACACACTCGTGCTACGTTTTCTCGTAGTACTGAGGGTCGTTCAGAGTCTATTTTTTCATTAGTTCATTATGATATTTGGGGTCCTAATAGAGTCGGCTCCACCTTAGGATTTCGTTATTTTGTTAGTTTCATTGATAATTATTCAAGATGTACTTGGGTTTTCTTAGTGAAAGATCGTTCTGAGTTATTTTTTATTTTCAAAAGTTTCTTTGCTGAAATACAAAATCAGTTTGGTGTTTCTATTCGTACTTTTCGTAGTGATAATGCCTTAGAATACTTATCCTCCCAATTTCAGGAGTTTATGACTCACCAAGGCATTATTCACTAGACTACTTGTCCATACACCCCTCAACAAAACGGTGTAGCTTAAAGAAAAAATCGGCATCTTATTCAAACCGCTCGTACTCTTCTCCTTGAATCCAATGTTCCGCTGCGTTTTTGGGGAGATGCAGTTCTTACGTCTTGTTATTTGATAAATAGAATGCCCTCTTTTTCTATTCAGAATTAGGTTCCACATTCCATACTATTTCCTTAGTCACATCTCTATCATATCCCTCCTCGTGTCTTTGGGAGCACATGCTTTGTTCATAACTTAGCCCCAGGAAAAGATAAATTAGCTCCTCGTGCCCTCAAATGTGTCTTTCTTAGTTACTCTCGAGTCCAAAAAGGGTATCGTTGTTATTCACATGATCTTCATCGATACCTTATGTCCGCTGATGTTACATTTTTTGAGTCTCAGCCTTACTATACATCTTCTGATCATCATGATGTCTCTATGGTCTTACCCATACCTCAGGTTTTACCTATGCCAACCTTTGAGGAATCTAAGGTTATTTCTACATCTCCAGTTGTAGTGCCACCACTACTAACTTATCATCGTCGTCCACGTCCAACTCTAGTCCCAGATGATTCATGCCATGCACCGAACCCTACTCCTACTGCGGACTTGCCTCCTTCTAGCCAACTGCTTGCACTTCGAAAAGGTATACGATCCACTCGAAATACTAACCCACATTATACCTTCTTAAGTTATCATCGTCTATCATCACCCCATTATGCCTTTGTGTCGTCTTTGTCCTCTATTTCTATTCCTAAGACTACAGGTGAAGCACTTTCTCATTCTGGATGGAGGCAAGCTATGGTTGATGAGATGTCTGCTTTACATCAGAGTGGTACTTGGGAGCTTGTCTCCCTTCCTGCAGGTAAATCTATTGTTGGTTGTTGTTGGGTTTATGCAGTCAAAATTGATCCAGACGGTCAGGTTGATCGACTTAAGGCTCGCCTTGTTGCCAAAGGGTATACCCAGATATTTGGGCTAGATTATAGTGACACTTTCGCTCCTGTTGCTAAAATAGCATCTATTCGTCATTTTCTATCTATGGTTGTCGTTCGTCATTGGCCTCTTCATCAGTTGGACATTAAGAATGTTTTTCTGCATGGTGATCTTGAGGAAGAAGTCTATATGGAGCAACCACCTGGTTTTGTTGCTCAGGGGGAGTCTAGTAGCCTTGTATGTCGATTACGTAGGTCACTCTATGGTCTAAAACAGTCTCCTCGAGCTTGGTTTGGGAAGTTCAGCACATTAATTTAGGAGTTTGGCATGACTCGTAGTGGAGCTAATCACTGTGTTTTATCGGCATTCTGTACCAAGTTGATGTATCTATTTGGTTGTTTACGTTGATGATATTGTTATCACCGATAATGATCAAGAAGGTATCACCGATTTGAAGCAACATCTCTTTAAGCACTTTCAGACTAAAGACCTTGGTAGATTGAAGTATTTTCTAGGTATTGAGGTTGCTCAGTCTAAATCAGGTATTGTTATTTCTCAATGCAAGTATGCCTTAGACATTCTTGAGGAGACAGGAATGATGGGATGTAGACCTATTGATATTCCTATGGATCTGAATGTTAAACTCCTTCCAAGACAGGGGGAGCCACTTAGTAATCCTGAAAGGTATAGACGGCTTGTTGGAAAGTTGAATTATCTCACAGTGACTAGACCTGACATATCTTTTCTTGTGAGTGTTGTAAGTCAGTTTATGACTTCCCCTTGTGATAGTCATTGGGAAGCAGTTGTTCATATTATGCGATATATAAAGTCAGCTCTTGGTAAAGGACTACTCTTCGAGGATCAAGACCATGAACATATCATTGGATATACAGACGTTGATTGGGCAGGATCACCCTCTGACAGACGTTCGACATCCGGATATTGTGTTTTAGTAGGAGGTAATTTGGTGTCGTGGAAGAGTAAGAAACAAAATGTGGTTGCTCGATCTAGTGCAGAATCAGAATATCGAGCAATGGCGACAACAACTTGTGAGCTAGTTTGGATCAAACAGTTGTTGGGAGAACTAAAATTTGGCAAAATTGATCAGATGGAACTTGTGTGTGATAATCAAGCGGCTCTTCATATCACATCAAATCCAGTGTTTCATGAAAGGACTAAGCACATTGAGATTGATTGTCGTGTCAGAGAAAAGATACTCTCGGGAGATATTGTTACAAAATTGTGAAGTCAAATGATCAGCTTGCAGATATCTTCACCAAGTCCCTCACATGTCCTCATATTAATTACATCTGTAACAAGCTAGGTACATATGATTTGTATGCACCAGCTTGAGGGGGAGTGTTAGAATAGAAATAAATATTTCCTACTTAGAATAGGAATAGGAATAGGAATAAGAATAGGAATCCTAGTTGGAAAAGGATTCCAATGCAGTGTCTATAAATAGGGTCTCAATGTAACAATTTAGATACACAAGTCAATAATATTTTTCTCATATATTTCTCACAACTACGAAACATGAAACTTAATGAAGTAATGATTCACATAGATGAGAGAGAGGCAACATGTTAACAGACGATAACTCAAGAAAAGAGGCATTTAGTAGCCACATAGTGCAACACCCTACATATCTTTGCATTAGACCACAAGTAGAGAATGACACAACAAACAAAGTAGAGTAGAAGAATAACAAAAGTTATGGATGATGAGAAGAGACAATCACAATGAATCATCATATATCGTAGGCTCACCCCACCCCCAGACTTTTATTTAATTTGTTACCGAACTTCAGTACTCCTGTCCTAATTTAATATCAAGAAGTATGCCAAAATGCAGGCATGTAAGTTCTTAGAGTAAAAGTTGCATGACGTGGGTTCAGATTCACCAACTCTAAATTACACTTCATCAACAGTTAAATTAAACCTATGTAGTATCAACCAAAATTGCAGAGTACCAAAAATCTATATCTCATTCAGTTCCGTAACTTTATATGAAGCCTTGTTAGCTAGTTTGGTGTACAAGTTACCCATAAGTCAATTTCTCTATCCTCCATACAATATTACCATTTCATCCTCTTCCCCTCAAATCGTAATATACTCAAAGCCAGGTTTCATTTCTCTTTCTCACTGACTCCACTGTTTTAGGTCAGAAAAATAATATTTTTCTTTGCCTCACAGTAAATGAGTCATATAAATAGTGTATACATAGGTTGAAAGTGTACCAAACATGGTTTTACACAACTAATGTATGCATTTATTTTTCTAATGCATCCTACCAAACGACACCTTAGAGTTAGCGCATGAGGTAAGGATCATCCAAACCCATATAAGAAAAAAAACAGTCTATTATTGTCACACGATTCTGATTATTCAGTAAAACTTCAAACTCAGAACAAAAATTGTGATGGTGGCAACATCAACATGGAGATGTTTCACCAAGTCCAACCTTGAAACTGTTCATGAATAAGAGCAACAATTACCCCTGATCTCCATGAAGAAAAGGAGGTCACTCATGAAGGAATAAAAAAATAATGGAAGCACATAATACCTGATTGTCGGAAACTAATGAGACTTGTCCATAAACTTGATCAATCTCGCATCCGCCTGTACTCGAACACATTGAAACGAAATGCCCGGAAACTAAATAAATATTCAAAAATTTCTACAGTAAGCAGAGAAATTATACACAAGCAGATGTTTTAACCAACTTGTACCAAATTTTCAACAAAATTGACACTAACCAAAGGAAAAATATACTAAATTGTAGCTTTGCATCTGCAACATTACAGGAAACGCGAGGATGGAGATGTTCAAAGTGACAACACTTCCTTTCGTGTGTCATAAACCTTTCAATGAGAATAAAAAACAATGAACTCATAAGATTAATCATATATATAACAAGGCAGAGATTCAGCTGAAAGTATGGACTAATGGTGGACAAGAAAATCAACAGAATCAATTCAATCAAAGTACTCTCTAGCTGAACATAAATCGATTTCCCCTGATGCAGAACACAAATTTAGCCAAGCAATGAGCTAAAAAGCACATTTTTTGAACATACTTATGTTCAGATGACTTAAGCTCTGGAGGGTGGAGCTAATGAGAACTCGAATCCTGTGATCAACCAAGTACTGGATGCGGGTGAAACACAAGTTGTGCCTGAAGAGTCGATTACAATGGTTCACTAGCCGCATCTTGGCTGCAAAAAAAAACAAAACAGAACAGCGAAACATCATAAAAAACACCGGTTAAGGGTGCATTAGAATCTTGGTGAATCTTGCCGAGGGCCTGTGCACCCCCGGGATTAGTCGGGGCTCAAAGAGACTCGGACACCCGGTGCAAATCAAAAAAAAAAAAGAATCTTGGTGAGTCATGAGGCTTACGATCTGATAACTCTGAGATGTCAAATGAAACGGATATCACGACTCGCATATTACTACCAAAATAACAATATAGATTTTACCTTTTATCAACCATTTCTCATATGTTGAATGCTAAGATGCAGAAAGCAATTGGAATCAACAAAAAGTGTGCTATCTACTTATAAATCAACTTCAGGATAAGAGTAAAAGCTATTGGATTCACAATTCTCAAGCATATCTATACGTGTTATCAATTAACCAGAATAAGCAAAGGTTTGACACAATAAGACTGGATACAGTATAGCGAAAAGTTTAGCATTTCTCAAAGATGAGAACAGTGCAGGACAAGACCATGGTCAGGGATCAAGTTGCAGAACAAACAGAAGAATGAGCATATTACTTTCCAGAAAACAATCAAATATGCAACACACAGGTTCTGGCAGCCTAAGGTAATAGGTTGTCAGAAGGATTTATCGTTTGATTTTTATTAGTGCAGGCAGACTTTCTATTCATATTTCTCTCTGCCTATCTGTACCTCACTTCCTCTAATCTTTAAATCGTTAGTGTTGTTAGCTTATTAAACTCTCAACTCTTTTTGGTTCCAACGAAAATTTATTTCATGTATTATTTTGTTAAACTTTTCTTGTTACTTGCACATTTTCACTATTTTAAACTAATTAACCTACCTCAAGTTTTTCTTGGCATTGAAACTAGCCTCTTGCCTGTCCAGCCGCTAATGATGCATCAAGGGCCTGGAAGATAGAGATGACTGAATATAACAATAATATTTGTTATTATGGATTCTGAAAGTGCAGATGATCGATTTTATGTAAGTTTACCTCTTTTACTATTTTGTGTGTTATGAGATGAAGTAGAAACCACAGGAACATGTTCATAAATTTCAATATCATTTGTGTCTAAAGTAAATCTTCAGTTAGGGGCACGCCAACTAATTAAAAGTTGATTTTACTATATAGGGACAGAAAAGAATGTCACTCATGAAGGAATTATATGCAAGTTATATGCTTATTGTCTCATTCTCTATGTTTTTTTAAAAAGATGGAATTAAATGATTAAGTTATATCTGATATTACTAACAAATTCGGAACTACTCAAATTGTGATCGATTTAACATATGCATGAAACTAAATAAATATTTTAAAATTTCTACAATCAACACTAAGCAATACACAAGCAGATGTTGAACCAACTTGTACCAATTTTTTAACAAAATTGACACTAACCAAAGGAAAAATATACTAAATTGTAGCTTCACATCTGCAAAGTGATAGAAAACGCGTGGATGGAGATGTTCAAGTGACAACACTTCCGTTCGTTCATCATAAACCTTTAAATGAGAATACAAAACAATAAAGTCATAACATTAACCATATAAATTGTTGGGCAGAGATTCAGCTGAAAGACCTCATGGTGGATAAGAAAATCAACAAAATCAATTCAATTAAAGTAGAGCTGAACTTGCTATTTACCCTGATGCAGAACTTAAGTTCAGCCAAGCAATGAACTTTATGCACATTTCTTGAACATAATTATGTTCAGATGACTAAAGTTATGGAGGGTCCCCAAATGAGAACTCGAATCCCGAGATCAACTAAGTACTGGTTGCGGGTGAAACACAAGTTATACCTAAAGAGTCTATTAGGACTACTTCAATGGACTTCATGATGGAAAATTTGAATTATCCAAAGAATGAGGAACCACAAAATACTCATATTGGCCTGAAGTTAAGTTATCAAGAAATGTTGAAACATCAAATGAAACTAAGGAAGCAAGTGATCCTCCTGGTGACAAACTTGTGTTAGGCTCTCAATTAGCACCACAGGAAGAAGAGGCATAAACCGACGATTCTGATTATTCAGCAAAACTTTAAACTCAGAACAAAAATTGTGATGGTGGCAACATCAACCTGGAGATGTTTCACCAAGTCCAACCTTGAAACTGTTCATGAATAAGAGCAACAATTTCCCCTGATCTTCCATGTAATTTTCAGCTTGCTCTTTTAGTCCATACAGTGCAAAGAGAAAAAGAATATTAGTTGAACTACAAATAATTAAACATGTTCTAGTCTTCCTATGCACATGTGAAATTTTTTTTTCTAGAAGAAAGCTTTAATTAGGAGTAACTAGCTTCAACTTTCAACTGAAACATAGCAAAGTTAAGTGATGTACCTCAAGATAAATTATCAACATTGAATAACTACAATTACATCAGTACAAAGCGAACTTAAACTAGTTGCAGTTGCCTCTATGGATATTATGCATTATTCCATTTGGACAGGTTCAGATGCTCATACCTTTTAGAGTTTCAGTTAAATAATTAACTTATATATCCTGATTTCAGTTTATTTTTTTCCATACATAAAATTCAACAAGACTTACTGATAAAACAAAGGTGAACAATTAATGGATGAAATCAGATTTTCATGTCCAATGGTGACAAGTGTTACAATTTCAGTAACACTTGATTTTATCATCCTAGGCAGCAAACATATTTCAAATAGAAAAGTTATAAAAAGAGTAAAATCATCCTGACAATGGTTGTATTAAATTTTTTTAACTTTTTTTTTTTTTTAATAACCGAGAAATCCGTATGTGACCCGCCCTTTGGACCAATCACAGCCTTCTAAACTCGGTGGATAATGGGTCCGCCCCTCTACCCTTCTTCACTTAAATACCAGGCTTCGCTTTGCTTGGTGTGGGGCATGAACCTGCGACCTAAGCCACAAATCCTCCACCTTTTGCCACTTGAGCTATGCCTTGGGGGCTAAATATTTTTAACTTTAAGCATCTAGAATCCTGATTGTGAGGAACTACTGACACTTGTGCATAGAACTCATCAGACATAAACCTGAAACATTACCACGACATAATCGGAGACCTCGACCAGATATCCGACTCTAACTCGAGACCAAAGTCCCGACCCTGATCAAAACCTAAACATGATCTTGACCAGATGAGAGACTTCGACTTGAGACCTAACACCCTTCCCAGATGAAAACTCGAGACCCCCTATCCAGACCCTAACTCATCGCCTTGACAGCAGCCACCCAGGGACGCCCGATCCCAGACGCAACTTGGGCCTAGATGCCTCCCCCCCCCCCCCCGCGAGGCCCCGCCCACCTGGGAGGCCACACCCTCTGCGAGGCCCCGCCCCTACAATGCCCTGCCACCCGCGAGGACCCGCCGCCCCAGTAGAGACCTTCCCCCGCCAATCTCCGCCCCCGCGAGACCTTGCCAAGCCCCCGCCCTCCAAGGCCCTCCCCGCGAGGCCTGACCCCCACGAAACCCGCCACCCGCGAGCCCCCTCCCAGGCAATGCGCGGGTGCGAGGCCCCACCACCCGCTAGACCCCAACCCACACAAGGCCCCGCCCCCGCCCTCAAGCAAGCCCCCCTCCCCTCCCCCTATCCAGACCCTGACTCATCGCCTTGACAGTAGCCACCCAGGGACGCCCGATCCCAGACGCAATTTGGGCCTAGATGCCCCCCGCCCCGCGAGGCCCCACCCCCTGCGAGGCCCTGCCCTTACAATGCCCTGCCACCCGCGAGGACCCGCCCCCGTGAGACCCTGCCAAGCCCCCGCCGCCCAAGGCCCTCCCCCCGAGGCTCGACCCCCGCGAGCCCCCTCCTAGGCAATGCCCCACCACCCACTAGGCCCCGACCCACGCAAGGCCTCGCCCTTGCCCTCAAGCAATCCCCCGTCCCCTCCCCCTCGCGCAAGGCCCCGCTCACCTGCATGGCCCCATCCCTGCGAGGTTCCCGCAAGGCCTTGTCCCGGCAAGTCCTTGCCACCGCGAGGACCCGCCCCCGCCCCCGCCCCCACCCCCACCCCCCCCGTAAGACCCCGCCCCCTCGAGGCCCTTCTCACCCGCGGTTGGCCCCACCCCCCCGCGAGGCCATTCCCCCTCACGAGTCCCCGCCCCCTGAGCGAGGTTCCCCCCCTCCAAGCGAGGCTCTGCCCCCTCGCGAGGCACTCGCCCGTGCGATTCCCCGCCTTTTCGCTAGCCCCACGAGCTCCCCACCCCCCTTTCGAAAGGCCCTTCCCTGCCCTCTGCGGTGACCTCCCCCCCCCCCCCCCACTTCGAGGCCCCGCCGCCCCCGTAAGGACCTGTCCCTATAGATACGTAATTTTTGACCGAACTTAAAGTTGTTATTTTAAAATATTTGAAAAAAAATAATTTTAGGCTGAGTTTTATTTTGCAATATAATAAAAAATGACAAAAAAATATATATGTTTTCTTTTAAATTAGGTTTAATAAATAATCTTGTATTTTTAATTATAATTTTAGATTATTTTTTGTTGACTCATATTTTTATTATTAATATCTTTTTACATATATTTAATTAAAGAAAAATAAATCAAATTAACCTCCCACTTACTCTCACCCACAACCCACATCACCCCACAACCTCACCATCACTCCCTCACATCTACCCACTACCCCAACTCCACCCTCACCTATACATACTACAATCAGCAATACCAAAAGAAATAATACACACATACAAAAAGACGACACACAGGTAGAAGAAAGCTAAAAAGCAAAAGACAACACACCATACCAAAGAAAATCAAACAAAAAACAATCAGCAACATAAAAAAAATTTCTGCACGAAAAGGAAAAAAACCATATTTAGTTTTATTCTTCTTGCAAACAATAATCAATACATTCACATATTTTCTTCCTTTTTTATTACTCCCTCCGTCCCATTTTATGTGGCAACATTTGATCAGGCACGGAGTTTAAGAAATAAATACTTTGAAATGTTTACCAAATTGCCCTTTAAAAAGTAGACTCACTTTTCTTTCTCTTCATAAATGTATTGGAGTATTATTTTAAGATTAAGTGGGACCAACAAGGGTAAAAGAGGAATTGTACTTTTAAATACTTACCATATAAGGAAATGTGACATTTTTTTTGGGACTAACCAAAAAGGAAATGGTGTCACATAAAATGGGACGGAGGGAGTACTACTTTATTTAAACACAACACATATACCATCACAAACAACTTACAAAAAATTTGTGGGTGTTCTAATCGAGCTTCGGTTAAGATTTTGCGGTATTCAACTTTACCTTATCTCTTTATTTATTTATGGAATTTGATGTAATTTTATGACAAGTTTTCCTATTTTTTTTAATTCATAATTTGATTGATTATTGAGTTAAGTGTTAAGCATATCACTATTTAATGTATTGAGATAGTTTTAGTTGGTGGTTATCTTGATTTATTTATTTTTATTTGTTAGTTGTTATTTCTTAAAAATGAACGGGTTGTGGTTGTGTTCTTGTTTTAACTTAGATGCCAATAAGGATAAAAATAGAGATTATTAGGCAAAAAAATTATTGTCGCTTTTATTTTATCAAACAAAAAAAAGAGATTTGTTTTAGTAACTCATCATTGTTTTGTTAGATTAGTAAGAAATTGCTACCGTGTAATGCTAAATTTTGAGGTTAACTTTAAGAGTAAATAAAAATAAAAAGATGTAATATTGATCTAAAATTTTATCATGCGCCCTAAAAGTTCAGATTAGTTTGATGTTATTTGATTATTATTTTTTATAAGGAACAAATATTTTCTCTTAACTTTAGATGAAGTTTTAGGTATATTGAAAATATTTGTTTCAATTAAGAATGCGGTTGCACATCTTTTTTTAGACAATTAAAAATAAACTCAAGGATGTGGTGACACACCTTGTCCAATAATATAATTAACCTTTATTAATTTAAAACAGGGACTTATAAAAAAAAATAAGATTACTAAGTGTGATGCAAAGAAGACAGTTATGTCTCTAAATGTCAAACACCAAGAATGCGGTTACGTATCTAGGTCGAGGCCAAATAAAAGTTCAACAAATAAAAAATGCAAGCAAATCATGGCCTACAAAAATATATCCAAAAATTAGTAAAAATAAGTATAAGTGAATAAAAGCGACCGTGCTAGAACCACGGGACTCGAGAGATGCCCAATACCTTCCCCTCGGTCAATAGAATTCCTTACCCGAATTTCTAGTTTGCAGACTAAAAATAAAGAGTCATTTCCTTTTGGTTAGGGATTTTAAAAAAGGTGACTTGGAACACCATAACTCAATTCCAAGTGGCGACTCTGGAAAAATAAAATAATCCCTAAATCAATACCGTCACTGAAATTGGAAAAACCCTATCCGGTGCGGAAAAAGGGGTGTGACAGCCCCCGCGAGGCCTCACCCCCTGCAGGGAACCTGCCCCTCCGCGAGGCTGCCCCCCCGCCCCCGCGAGCCCCCACGCGCGCGAGGCCCTACATTGCATCATTAAGGGGTTAAAAGAACTAGAGCTTGGGACTTTCATGTTGGAGGTCTCTAGTTCGAAACCCCTTGCCAGCAAAAGCAAGGGGTTTGCTTCTAGGTCGAGCTCGTCGCATCAAGCTTGCCTAGTGCGGGTTACCTCTCCTATGTGGTTTGCAAGCTATTGCATAGGAGCAGGGGTTTTACCCTGTGCGCACCCAAAGGGTAGCGGCTGCGGGTTTCCCTTGTCATCAAAAAAAAAAACTAGAGGGGAAGAAAAGTGCATGGACAGCAAAGAAGCACATGCAACGATCAACTACTTAGAGATGACAAGCAGTGGGGGGGGGG
>JAJOOR010007989.1:0-20928 GCA_036250505.1 Solanum acaule
TGGAATTGATTAAAGTTGAGTATCATATGTTGCCAGAGGGTAATTTTTGTAGTGGAACAACCTTTGTTCCAAAACCTCAAGGTGTTGATGAGGATGATGGTTGGCTTGTGACATTCACACATAATGAAAATACAAATGTATCTCAAGTGAGTTGTAATAGTTATATATAGTTGAATATAATCTCTCCTAAAGTTAGATTTTGTTAAGAAAGGTGCTTTACAAGTGAAAGTCAATACTAATGTGAACAATTATTGTTTCTTGTAGGTATATATAGTTGATGCAAAAAACTTTGCAACACACCCTATTGCCACAATCACATTACCAAGTAGAGTGCCTTATGGATTTCATGGAGCTTTCATGCCTTTATAACCTAGTGTCATTTACACGCGTCCCCTATTACAAATGTATTATCCCTCTTTTGATAAAATTAAATCATGTGTATTGGTATTTTTGAGTCTCATTTGCTCTTCCTTTCTATATTGGATAATAATGTGTTGATAAGACATACCAATAATTGAGTAATAGCTATATAGCTCACTTTGTCTTCCTAGTTTTGTGTTATTTAATTTTATTACTTATGTTCGTCTTATAGAAAAGACTTGTTTAATTTTGGAAAAACACCTCCTATATATTCATTGTATTAGCAATCGATATCAAAATTAGTTCTTGATTGTTGTAATGAGTTCTCTAGCTTATTATGGGTCACGTTCTCACATAAACTAAATCGGATAAAGTACTTTTTTTTTCAATTTATACCACTAGGCAAAGCGTCTAGCAGTTTTTTATTAAAATAAAAATCCTCAATAGAAATAAGTACAAGCAAGGGGGGCTAGGCCTTACCTTGTCAATCCTAATGAGGCAACAAACCTCTACTAATTAACAAGCATGAAAAAAATAAGAGCTAGAGAGAATTAGGTATTTTATGATCACCACAGAATTTGTAATACACTCTATGACGATATTACAAATGAAAATACTTGAAAAATGCACAAATATAAAATCCAAGAAGAAAGTTGAGTTATCAACCTCAAACTTACTTTTACAAATGCGTAAATTAAAAATGATAGATAGCCCATCTAAAGTAACCTGAAGTATTTTCATCTTGTCTTCTTCTTCAAATCTGTTCAACAAAACTTGATAGTTCATCATTTCTTCTTGGATGTATTGGATCTTGTTGAAGCTATTGACATTGTCATATGGTTCTGCTTTGCCAGTTGCATTGGTAGGTGCCTTGGAACAAACTCTCTTGTCACTTTACCATCCCAACTGTGCTGCCTTCCATGTGTCTTCTTTTTGTTTTTATTGCTTTTGATCAATTTTTATTATGAGAGATGTCATTTTCCTAAGTTAATTAAGTCATACTGTCATACAAAACTCCAATTGAAAGATGCTTATTTGCTAGAAACTAGATGCTCATTGTTTACACCAAAGCTATATATACCTCTCTTTAGTTAATGTCAAAAATTGAACAGCTAGCAAGTTATTTTTTTTAATATAACATCATCTCTAAAAAAAACTGTGATAGAGAGGCAGGTCGACGATGGCCTTATGTAGTTATACATGTAAAGTAAATTGCTCCTTTCAAAGGCCTTCAATTCCATCCAAAGTTGAGGACTTGAAAGCCTCAATTTCCTCTGCTTTGAAGGTACACTTTGCTGCTAATAATTCTTAATTTGCTAGTAGTCGTAGGTTCCTGTTTCTTCGATTTCTGTTATTATCTATTGTCTCTTGTAATTCGTTTATTGTAGTTACTATTCTTTTTTAGTATGCTTTGTCATGCCTTGGTGTAGTATATTGTCTTAGTTTCTTATTTTATTGAGTCGAGGCTGTACACACTACCCTCCTACAGACCCACTTGTGGGACTATGCTGAGTATGTATGTTATAATCCATCACTAATTAGGATTGATGACGTAATTAGTCTGTTTCTAATTCCTGTTTTCTGGTTCGTTTTGAAATGATGAATAGCCATTTTCGAAGGATTTGGTGCATTTTTCAATTGTAGCTGACATTCCAAAAGCTGTGAAAGAAACTTCTTTCAAATTATTAGATGCCTTTGTGGACTTTGTATTTGAATTTGTTGATCAGCCCTTACTTCCATCTCAGGTACATGATTTCCATTAATTAATTACTACAAGATTCAATAATTAATGTAAATTAACTACTACTAATTAATTTTGACAAAGTAATTTTGCACCAGTGGAAGAAATTGGAGAAGCTGTTGTAGTAACTACAGTGGAAGGGAAAATTCCAGATGATTTTCCGGAGGGTGTTTACATAAGAAATGGTCAGCAATGTCTTCTCTTCAATTAATACAATACTGGAAAAAAAAAACGTTACATGTTTAATCTCTATATGCTTGTTTTTTTTCATGTTATCTAAAAATCTACAATCTGGAATCAGCTAGTCAGTCATTTTCTGTCTTATTTGCTGTCATATTTAAAATGACAGCTTGGCAAGAAAACATATTATACTTGGTTTAATTAATGGTTTTATTAAGAGTTAATACCTATTTCGAAAATGTCCACGTTTTGTTTGTTTAATACTTAAATTATAGGGTGTTATTGTTAGTCCTGAAATTATTACATTATATTTGGTTCATTTGAAGCCAACTCTCGAAGGAACAACAACAATAACAAGAGCCTGTTTGTATTAGCTGAATTTAGGTAGTAACTTTTAAGCATCAAGTACTGAAAAATACTTTTTTAAGTGCGGGAGCTGATTCTATAGATAAGCATAAGTACAACTGTACAAATCATCAAAGTTAATTGTCGTCTAACTTGTAAATTAACATAATAATCTCCATTAATTTACAGGCTCAAATCCTCTGTTTGGAGGTTTCAAATCGACCAAGTCCATATTTGGGAAATCAAGCCAGGTATGGATTGAAGGCGAAGGAATGCTTCATGCTTTGTACTTCACCAGAGAAAAAGGAAGAGGGGCTTGGAATATCATCTACAATAACAAACACGTCCAAACGGACACTTTCAAGATGGAAATACATAGAAAGAAACCTGGTCTTCTTCCCGCTATTGAAGGGGATTCTCCAGCCATTTTAATGGCTTACGTTTTGAATGTGGTATGAAACTTACTTACATTCAAATAACTAGAAATTAAGTTGATATATACGAGGTAAGAATCGTAGTAACGTGGTTGTTTCTTTGCAGTTGAGATTTGGCGTGGAAAACAAACATCTAAGCAATACAAATATTTTTGAGCACTCAAAGAAATACTACTCTATTGCTGAAAATCATTTGACTCAAGAGATAGACATATATTCCCTTGAAACATTAGGTAATTGGAGTGTCAATGGAGCTTGGAATCGACCATTCACAAGTCATCCAAAGGTAATTATTTATGTTCTAAAAAAGTCTAATAGTGTGTATAACAGTATCGTTGATCATCATCGTATTTTATCCACAGAAAGCCCCTGGAACTAGTGAACTTATTATAATGGGAATATATCCAAGAAAACCATACTTCGAGCTAGGAGTCATTTCAGGTATTGTCATTTTCTAGTATCTCCTTTTACTAGAAAAAGAGAATTTAAATTGCTGCAAAAATATATTTAGTTCGTTAATAATTTGTTAATCAGTTAATTCCTACTTCCAGCTGATGGCAAGAAAATGGTTCACAAGGTGGATCTCAAGTTCAATAGGTGCAGCCTATGCCACGATATGGGAGTTACAGAAAGGTAATCGACTTTAGGAATGTTTCAATCGATTATGATCAATATTTTAAAGCTCATGTTTGGCTAATTCTGTAATATCTGACTATCCATATATAGGTACAACGTGATCATGGATTTTCCTCTAACTATTGACATAAATCGACTCATTAGGGGAGACTCGTGAGTACTTTAATTAATCTTTTCCATTAATGATGTTGCAATCTAATGAAATCGTATTGATTATATATTTGCTCTGTCTTTTGGCTTGTAGATTGATAAAGTATGATAAAGATGGATATGCGCGAATTGGAGTAATGCCACGCTATGGTGATGCTAATTCAGTTAGATGGTTTGATGTTCAACCTAGTTGTGTATTTCACCTAATAAATTGTTTTGAAGACAACGATGAGGTAGTTTCAGTTTTGTTTTTAACTAAATTTACTTCTACATATTGTATAAGTTGAGTGATTGACCAATATAAAATGTATGTGATTCCGATTTGTTTGGCAAAAGGTGGTTGTACGGGGATGCAGAGCTCGTGAATCAGTATTACCAAGACCTGGTTCCAAAGATAAAAAATCCAAGAGATTTTTCGAAGGGTCTGAAGAGACAAGTTCCACAAAAAACAACAATGAATCTCTAGAAGAATCGTTCTTTTTTCGTGTATGTGAATGGAGACTAAACATGAGAACAGGCGAAGTAAAGGAGAAAAATGTCCTGACTAAGTTTTTTATGGAGTTCCCTATGATCAATGAAAAGTTCATTGGCCTAAGAAACAAATTTTGTTATCTACAAGTGGTAGATAGAGAAGTTAGCTCCATTTCAGGTTACTATCATTTGATCTTTACACCATTATGAATTCTCGTTTTCTTTAAAAAAAATTGGTACGTTGCTAATGACTCTGTAATTTGATACTATTTTGAATTTATGATTAGATGGATTAGTTAAATATGGAGGACTTGTCAAACTTCAATTTGAAGAAGATATGGAATTGATTAAAGTTGAGTATCATATGTTGCCAGAGGGTAATTTTTGTAGTGGAACAACCTTTGTTCCAAAACCTCAAGGTGTTGATGAGGATGATGGTTGGCTTGTGACATTTGTACACAATGAAAATACAAATGTATCTCACGTGAGTTGTCATAGTTATAGTTGAATATAATTTTTCCAAAAACTGATGTAAGTACTACTTTACAAAGTGAAAGTCAATTCTAATGTGAACAATTATTATTTCTTGCAGGTATATATAGTTGATGCAAAAAACTTTGCAACAAACCCTATTGCCACAATCACATTACCAAGTAGAGTGCCTTATGGATTTCATGGAGCTTTCATGCCTTTATAACCTAGTGTCACTTACAACATCACGAGGTCATGAAAATGATGGAATTTACTGTTGGAAAATAATGTATATCTATATGTTACTGGTCAAAGTAGAGGTCATTTACACACGTCCTCCATTACAAACGTTTCATCTCACTTTTAATAAAATTAGTTTTTTGACACGTGCGTTGCACGTGATTACCAATTCCAAAAATATATGTCATAGTAAATAGTATTGTTAATTTAAGCGAAGATTTGAATAATAAGCTTAACAAAAAATAATATTGTAGATTCTTTTGTGAATGTTCAACGTGGATTGTCATAAATATCTCTTATTTACGCAAACCTATGAAGATGGTCAATGAAAAAAATTATTAGTTAAATGCAATAATATATATATTTATTTCAATTTGATGAGGTTCAATTATGTAATTAGTCTTATCTCACTAATATTACCTTATAGACAATATTCAGTTTGTATTTTTCTTGTCATCTAACCAGATGTGATTTGCATGTATATTCCATGTTAAATTGTTTAGATGTCACATGAACATGTGAAGAGAACAACTACATTTTATATATTCACATATTTTCACATTTGTTGTGATTTTTTTAAAAAAAAAAACTCGAAACATTTTAAAATAATATATTTTAAAGTTAGAAGATCTTGTTAACTTGATAATACATTTGTGACATAAATAATACTTTAATTTAAATACAAATATCTACCCAAATATAAATATATATTTGCATTAATGAGAATATTTATCTCATAAAATTAACTATTAAATAAATAATAAAAATTAAACTAATACAAACTTCAATTGGCGTTATTACAAGTCATATAAACTTTTCTTCGTCTAAAATACTGAAATATTAAGAAATAGTAAATAAGTAAAACAAAAGGATATTGTTTATATAGTAATAACTATTTTGAAGCAAACTTCATGAGAGTCTAAATCACATAAGTAGCATTGATAAATAAAGTCATTCTTTTGTCTTGAACATCAAAAACAAATCGTGACAATTCTCTAAATTTTGGAAAAGATATTCAGCATCTCAAGAGAAATTGTTGACAAAACCAAATGAATTTAGACTACATCATGCTAACTTCATATATTGGAACATTACATACTAATGTATATATTAACAAAAAAAATAATTATTATATTATCAAAATTATTTTCCTCAAGTACTCGAGGTTATGGAATATACCCTCTTAGGATAGAACAACTTACCATATCAGAATAGTGGTACCTCATATTCTGCTAAACTTCGAACTCACTCAATGACAATAAATCACACAAAAAAATTTAAAATGCAAGAAGAAGAGTAGAAGATTAAAAAGTTTGTGGTTGAAAAATGAGAGGAAGCCCCTCTATTTATAGTCAACAAAAGATAGTATGAACAAATGTTTTTTGTGTCTTATCTGAAAGTCACAACTTATTGAAAAAGTCACAACTCTTTGGAAAAGTCACAACTTATTGAAAAAGTCACAACCCTTTGGAAAAGTCATAACTTATTGAAAAAGTCACAACTCTTTGGAAAAGTCACAACTCATCGAAAAATCACAACCCTTCGAAAAAAAGTCACAACTTATCAAAAAAGTTGCAACGTATTGAAAAAGTCACAACTCATTGAAAAATCACAACCCTTCGAAAAAAGTCACAACTTATCGAAAAAGTCACAACCTAAGTTAGGGATATTATAGTAATTTAACATTCAAGTCAGGAGTTCATGCTTTTAAGGTAATATAGATTAAACCATGTGTATGTTAGTATGTAGACTCTTTTAATATTGAATTGAATTATTAAAGCATAAAGAACTCATTAAAATTTCAGCATATCATTAACATGAAGAACATTTGAATTTATACAAGAAAAAAATAACTAGCAGTCACTTACAAAGTGGATTGAAACTGAATAAGAAAATGTCTCACAAATCAGCCATAAAGGGTCACTAACTTCAGAAATTTAAGCAACTAACTTTGACCAAGTCTTTTGCTAGAAATGAGAAAGTAGTAAACTGAAATAAGTAAAAAATGGTAAAAATAATAAGTTGGAAAAAATTGTCAATTGTCTAACACTCCTCCTGACATTTTTGTGACAAACACCAATTCTTTACCTCAGATCTTCAAATCTTTCCTTTGGCAGTGACTTAGTGAAAATGTCAGCTACCTGGTTCTGGATGAACAATGAAAACAAGCAACACTTCATTAGATTGTTGGACTTCTCTAATAAAATGAAATTTGATCTTGATATGCTTAGTTCGACCATGAAACACTGGATTATTTTAGATTGAAACTGTTGAACTGTTGTCACACATTATCTTGGTAGCTTTGTTCATGACCCAAGTCCTTCAACATTTCATTAGCCAGATAGCTTGATTCACAACATATGCAACAATTATGTACTCAGTTTCTGCTTTTTTTGTGTAACACCTCGCTAATTGAAAGAACTAGAAAGAGTTAGAATTGGAAATAGTCATTTTTGGAAAGGGTATAAAAATCTGGAAATTTTTTATTTGTGTTAAAGTTGAGTTTTTGGTCAACTTCAAACGACCATAACTCCTAGCTCAGGATGATTTAGGTGTTTTTCCAGATATCATAGGAAATATCTTGGAATAATCTTTCCAATGCCGCCGAGTTTGCGCGATTTCGAGTTTGTATGAGTGAGATATGCCCATTCGAAGTTGTGTTGTTCAAATAAGGAAAGTCCAATCCGGATTTTGGAAGGGTAGTTTGGTCTTTTCCATACCCAACTTAATTAATTCGTTTTTGGTAATTATTCTAAGGTCTAAACTGATAGGATTCAGTTTACGCTTTTGGAAAATAGAGTTAGGATTTTTGGAGAAAGAACGCAAAAGAAAAGGGAAGAGGAAAAGCAAGATTTATCATTTTCGTAAGGAATTGATTGTGGATTTCATCAAGGATTTGATCCTACAAGGTATGTGAGACTTTCATAACGTTGGATTTGTTCATCCACATGCCAAGCATGTTTGATTCAGCATGAATTCGTTCTAAAAAGATTGGTACTTGAATGTTCTTGATAGTTGTTCTCGAATTATTTTCGTCCTTGAATATGAGTTGAGATTAAGGAGTTTCTTGTTATTAAAGTGTTGCTTCCTTGAGTTGTTTGAGTTAGATTTTGTGTATATGTCGTGGGTATCTGATTCTAAAGTGAAATTGAGAAAGGGAATCAGAATTAATCGAATTAAGGTCAGAAAACGAGTTGAAAAATTCGTCAGGTTCACCTGGGGAGGGGTTGGCGCGGCGCGCCCCATCTGCGCCAGAGGGGCTGGGGTTGCGCGCCTGCAGTGCGCCCAAATTGAGCCCAGAAAGTTGGGGCTGGCGTGATGCGCCATGGACGCGCTCGGATCGTCATTTTCCACTCGTTTTTCATCGTTTAGCCTATTTAAGTCCTCTTAAAGTGTGCTAACACTTTCCATTGATTCTAACTACTCTAAATGACTTCTAAACACCTAGAAATCATCCAGAAACATGAATCAATAACCTTGAATTCATAAATTCAAATTCAAGGAAAGTTAAGAGCCAAGTCTAGGAAGTTTTTAGAGTCTTTTCAAGAAGTCTTTCACAAACGTTTTAACTTTGTTTTAAGACTTAAGTTCATTTCTCCAAAAGTTATACGGGAACTAAGTATTCCCAAAAGGTTTAAGATGTTTTCACATTTGAACAAGAAAGGGAAACACCGATTTCCAAGAGAGCTTTTAAGCTAAGTTTTGAGTAATTATCTCAAACCAAAGAAAGAAGTTTTGTTTTAAAACAAATGAGCTAAGTATATTTTGGGAGTAGTATTGAGGACCGATATAGGGATGCGAGTTCATATTAACTCAAGTCTCCATAAACCATGTAGCCATTATGGGTAGTAAATGATCATACTTTTTAGATGACCTTTTAAGTGTTATTTAGCATAAACTAGTGGATCCACTTAGTTAATGTGTTCTATATGACAGCAAAGTATAGGACAGTTCTGGCAGCGTGGGCAAGACGCTATATTACTACTTAGGCTCATAGTGGTGGTTGTCGGTTAGAGAAACTCCCACAGAAACTATATTACTTTGATATATGAATAAAGTTGAGTTTGTTATTGCATACCTTTAACAAGTTGAGTTGTTGTTTAATGTTCTAAATGCTTTGTATAAAATGCACTATTATTGTTGTTTTACACTGCATTTTGAGTTGAGTTATTCATGAGTTGAGTAAAGCCAATGTAAGTGTTCCTTTCAGATTCTTTTCAAGCTTATGTTATGTTTAGCATTCCAACTCGCATACTCGTACATTCAATGTATTGATGCCGGCTGGCCTGTATCATCTTATGATGCAGACGCAGGTAACCAGGATCAACATCCAACGCCTCGTTGATCAGGTTGAGCACTCAGAGTCAGTTGGTGAGTCTTCTTGCTTTCCGGAGGGTCCTTTTCATAATTGTTTAGCTTTTCAATTGTTAGGATGATCGGGGGTCATGTCCCGACATCTCTTTTTGTTTTAGAGGCTTCATAGATAGTTAATAGTTCAGTTGTCTTTACATTATCATTTCATATGTTAAGACTTGAGTTTCCATTTTGGCCAAGTTGAATATTTGACGTTTAAACATTCTTAGTTATTTTATTAAACAATTGAGTAAAGTGCATTTGATCATTGTAATAATGCTTAGAGTCTTCCGCTGAGTAAGTAAGCCAGGCTAAAGGTTTGTTTGAGGCCAACAATGGTTCTCGAGTGCCAGCCACGTTCGAGGTGTAGGCTCGGAGCGTGACAAACTTGGTATTAGAGCACAGAGTTCAAGAGTCCTAGGGAGTCTATGAAGCCGTGTCTGTAGAGTCCTAGTTATCGGTGTAAAGCGTATCACATCTATAATTAGGAGGCTGCAACACTTAGGAAATATTCTCACTTCTTTCACACTCATTTCGTGCGTTAGAGTTTGATCTCTAAAAAGTTTCCTTCTAATTCGTGCTTACGCGTGTTTTCAGATAATCATGCCTCCACGAAGAGCTATCGGAGGTCTTCCTGCTAGGCGTAATATTGAGGAGCAAGGGGTACCCAATGCACCTGAAATGCAACCCCAAGGAGAAGTTACTAATGCTGAGTTCAGGGAAGTGATAAGGATGTTAAGTCAAGTTGTGACTAATCAGGTTGGGCAACAAAGAGGGGCTCAATAAGAAGAGGCTGACACTTCGAGGATCCATGAGTTCTTGATGATGAACCCTCTAAGTATTCAGAGAGCTTTATTGAGAAGCTGCAAAAGGTATTTGATGTCATGCACGTTGCTAATACTGAGAGGATGGAACTAGCTGCATACCAAATGAAGGGTGTCGCTAGGATTTGGTTCGATCAATGGAAGAAGAATCGAGCTGAAGATGCACCACCTGCGAGGTGGGCTTGTTTTGAGGAGACCTTCTTGGGCATTTCTTTCCCCGAGAACTAAAAGAGGCTAAGGTACGAGAGTTCCTCACACTTAAGCAGGATTTTTTGAGCGTTCTAAGTATGGGTTGAAGTTCACCCAACTATCCCATTATGCTCCGGAGATGCTTGCGGATATGAGGAGTAGAATGAGTCTGTTTGTTGCTGGGTTGTCCCGTCTATCAAGCAAAAAGGGCAGGGCAGCGATGCTAATTGGGGACGTGGATATATAGAGGTTAATGGTATATGTGCAGCAGATTGAGGAAGAGAAAATGAAGGATAGAGAGGAGTTTAAGAATAAGAGAGCTAAGACAGGGAACGAGTCCGGACAGCAGAAGAGTAATGCCAACCGGTCATCCTTCCAACAGAAACAGAAGGGACCTGCTCCATCATCTGCTAGTGCACCTGCACCTAAGAACAAGAGTGAGTACAATAGTCAGAATTTCATCGCCAAACTTGATTATTCTCAGGGTAGTATAGCTCAAGGGGGTAGTAAGCCTCCTGCATGCGCTAAGTGTGGTACGAACCACTCAGGTACATGTCGTAAGGGCTTCGCTGGTAGTTTCAAGTGTGGCCAGAATGGGCATTTCATGCGAGAGTGTCCCAAGAACCGGCAAGGTAATGGGAATCAGGGCAATAAATCCCAATAATCATCAGTTGCTACACCAGGCAGGGCTGCACCTAGAGGAGCTACTTCTGGTATTGGCGGAGGATCAAACCGTCTTTATGCGATCACTTGTCGCCAAGAGCAAGAGAACTCTCCAGATATTGTCACTGGTATGCTTAAAGTCTTTACTTTTGATGTTTATGTTTTGCTAGACCCAAGAGCAGGTTTATCTTTTGTAACCCCTTATGTTGCAAATAAGTTTGATGGTCTTCCTGAGAAACTCTGTGAACCCTTTTGTGTTTCTACACCTGTTGGGGAGTCAATTCTAGTTGAGCGAGTATATCGTGATTGTGTCATTTCCGTCAATCACAAGGACACCATGGCCGATTTAGTCGAATTAGACATGGTAGATTTTGATGTCATTCTTGGTATGGACTGGCTTCATGCCTGCTATGCCTCAATTGATTGTAGAACTCGAGTTGTCAAGTTTCAGTTTCCAAATAAGCCAGTCTTAGAGTGGAAGAATAGTTCAGCAGTGCCTAAGGGTCGTTTCATTTCGTACCTTAAGGTAAGAAAGTTAGTTTCCAAGGGGTGTGTCTATCACTTAGTCCGAGTTAATGACTATAGTGTTGAGATACCTCATATTCAGTCAGTTTCAGTAGTAAGAGAGTTTCCAGAAGTCTTTCCTGATGATCTTCACAGAGTCCCTCTTGAAAGAGAAATAGACTTTGGTATAGACATTTTTCTAGATACTCGTCCTATATCTATTCCGCCATACAGAATGGCACCAACAGAGTTGAAAGAGCTTAAAACAGTTGAAAGATCTCTTTGATAAGGGCTTTATTCGACAAAGTGTCTCACCTTGGGGAGCTCCAATCTTATCTGTGAGAAAGAAAGATGGTTCCCTTTGAATGTATATAGATTACCGTCAGTTGAACAAGGTTATCATTAAGAACAAATATCCTCTCCCAAGGATTGATTATATTTTCGATCAACTTCAGGGTGATACTTGTTTCTCTAATATAGACCTCAGATCAGTTTGTTATGCCGTAATTTTACTATCTCTAGAAAAATCACTTTTTTGAAATGTCCTAAATATAAAACAATTTGAGAAAAATACTTAGAAAAGAGTTGCCACTTAATTTTTTAAAGAAATTAAAAAAACTTATAATTTTCAAAGATTTAAACAGAAAAAATCATTTGAAAATGCCAAAGAGGGTTCGGGGTTCAATTTACACTTCGAGAAGGGTTTAAGCATTCGAAGTGTCCGCTAACATGCGGTTCACCTGCGACTTGACTAAAATAGACTAATTTTTAGAAAAATGATCTAATATATAAAAAATAATAATTTTGCAATATTTGATTAAATTTGAGAAAATAATTAAATAGATGGTACATTTTATTTTATTTTATTTTATTTTTTAGAGAAAAGAGACCTAAAAGAAAACATTTGAATTAAAACACAAGTGAATAGAATTTTATCAAAACTAGATTAATTAGGACTTACTTGACTCATTTTCTAAAATAATAATTTAATCCAAATTGGTGAAATGAAGTCATTTTAAATTAATTGAAGAATTAAAGTTTCGACTAACCTTTTGAGAAAAATGACTAACTAGAAGGAGAACATTTTTTAGTTCATCTAAGAAAAATACTTTAACTTAAAATCACTTTAAAATAAAATGTGATCAAGTGAAGAGGTCTTAAAACATATCTTTTTAAGAACAAAGATTTAACTTAATTAAAATACAAAATTCGACCGATTATTTGATTAATAAAATAAGTGAACAAAACAAGTGAGATGTATTAAAAATAAACCAACACAAATAAAATGACTCGTCTTTTTGGGGAACCTAATTAAGTTATTTAAAGTTAGAGTTAAATAAGATTAGCCAAAACATTATCACACAATTAGAGGACTAAAAGAGATAATGAAATTGGGCCCCTTCTTGGGCCAATTTCGCTGCAAACTTTGGCTTTTAAACTAATCCCGTTTTTGTATACACTGGTTGTATATCAGTGTATATCGGCATGTATATCAGCTCTTTCCATGTATCTCCCGCTTCCGAACACCTGTATTTTACCTCCGCCCTGTGTTTTTTCGTTTTGGGCTTGTATATTAGTGTATACTTGTGTATACAACATGTATACGACTCATTGTTCGTCTCTAAATATCCATGTTTTTTATTTTCCAGCCTTGTGCTTCAGTTTTCTTTGCCCGGCTGACCCGGGCTATGAAGAAAAAATAAATAAATTGAGTCTTTGTGGCTCAACTCGAGGATGCTAGGAAGAGAAGTCCATCATGGACTCGGAAGGGATTCACATGCAACAAAAATAAGCAACTTATAAGCAACAACTCTCATGATTTTAATGTAAGAAAATAGTGAAATCAAATAAGTGCTACTACCTAAGTATCACTACAGGAACGAGATTTTTTTTTTAATTAGTAGTCAATTATGACGTAAAGTAGGCCTGAGAAGAGAAAAATGTTCACATAACTATACTTATGCATTATAAGTTGTGATCAACCAACAATCACAAGTTAATATAAGCTAAGTTAGAATATCAAAACCATAACGCATCAAAGAATGAATTGACTTAGAAAAAATTAAGAACTCTTGTCAAGGTTCACAATAAAACAACACGATAATCAATTCCGAGGTAAAAGTCAATTCCAAACTCCATTTAATAAGAAGATCATACTAGCAAGGCATGAAATAAAGGCAACAATTTTAGAGGAAAAGATGCTAAAAATCGAAATCTGTAAATAACATAGAAACAAGATCTCCCACTTTATGACAAACTCATTAGTCTAAAACATGTTGCTCTAAATACAATTTTTAGTTAAAAGCAATCGAATCAGACTACTATACTAGAACTAAACCCAAATAAGTACACCTTCACGTGGATAAAATGCTGAGAAGAAAAAAAAAAGCCAAAATAAATAACACTAAGGTCCTACACTAAGGTCCTACACTAAACTGAAACCATAGGAACATTCATATATGTATTTAAGGAAAGATTATCAAGTAGTTGCCATTATAGATAGATTTAGCAAGGGACAAGAAAGCATTTTCCATGGAGCATTAAACTTAAATAAGAACAACAAAACTAAATGAAGCGATTTAAGAATGCTATTGCAGTGTATAATGAAGAAAACGAACCCGAAAATGAGAAACACCCATCCGGAAAACGAGCATTTTTTTATCATAACAAGAAGCAAAGTTGAAGTGAGATGAAGAAACAAGAGGCTCACTTATAACGAGATGCTGGATATTTGACATTAGAGATGTGAAACACGAGTTAACACCAAAGAGACGCGAACATTAAACCGATCAAGCAAGAACAGAGACTAGACTCCACAAGAAACCACTGCAACGAAATCGAAATGGCAAAGAAAACAATCCAAATACAAGTAAAGAGATGGAACGAAAATGTACAGGGCCAACATATTCGGAAGCACGATTGAATGGATAAAAGATCATTCGAGCAAACCAGCATAGTTTCGACTCACTTACATAACACAATTTAAGTCATATCGAAACTAAGAAACGACTTTAGAAGAGCAGTTCACTGCCTCATTTACAAAACTCATAACACTCTTAATTCTAAAATGAACAAAGACAAGCTAAAGCGTACATCAAATCATTTTACCTCTTTAGGAGCAGCAAACAGAGACAACGAGCTTGACCGTGAAGCTTTTACACCACTGTGACCTTAACTCCAGCAAGAAGAGAATCGATACAAAAATAGCTCTGGAAGAATTTGAATTCGAAATTCAAGTTCTCTTTTCGAAGCAACAGTGGAAGGAATGGGTAATCCCTGAAAATGGGGAAAAGGGGACGTGAGGGGTTATGGGTTTTGCAGATGACCACGTCTCTGGGTTCTCCGCGATTTCCGGTGAATTTAGGCGTGAAGAAGACGAAAGCAAGTATGGGGTGAGGTCGAGTTTGGTATGTGTTGCTGTTGTATCGTTTCTCGCGTGAAGAAGGCGCAGGGGTCGTCTGGTTCTTTTGGTATTGCTGATGTTATTGTTTATGAGTTTTGAATTGGAATTGTGGACTTAGGAATTATAAATTGGGCCACTGGTTAAAAGAATTGGGCCTAGAAAGATGGGTTGGGAACATGAAAAAGTGGGCTGCTGATTTTTGGCCCAACTAAGAAAAGGGTTTAGATCTTTTAAGAGATAAACATTGAGTCTAATTTAGATGAATTAATATTAATTAATTAACGAGCTTTATAATCTTAACGAAATATAATAATTATTTCTATTATAAAATAATTAATTTAATGACAAACTAATTAACTCGAAACTATAACTTAAAGTAATAAGACATTTAACTAAAAAATGTAAAATCTTTGTGATGATTTTTAAATATTTATAAAATAACGTTATTGTAAAAATATACATATTTATTATTTAAAATTATTAAAAATGGTAAAATTACTCTAAAAATAACTCGAAAGTATTTTGAATTTCATAAAATTCATTAATTCAAAATTATGACCCTTACTAATAAAGTATTCAAAATATGAAATATTTTTGAGATGATTTTTGAATACTCATAAAATGCGTTAATTATATACATAACTATATAAAATATATGTATATTAAAAAAGTGACAAAACTACTTAAAATAACTTGCAAACTATGTTTATTTTATTTCTGAAATTTTTATAAAACTAATTATTTTAAATCATTAGAAATTGAAGAAGCTCAATGATTAATTTACATTGTGGAGGTCCAAAATTGGGTGTCAACACAGTCTACCATCAGTTAAGAGTGAGGGAATGTGATATTCCAAAGACAACATTCATGACCCGTTATGGTTATTATGAGTTTTTGGTTATGTCCTTTGGTTTGACCAATGCGCCTGCGATATTAATGGATCTTATGAATAGAGTATTCAAACCTTATTTAGATATGTTTGTTATTGTCTTCATTGATGACATACTAATCTATTCAAGTAATGAAGAAGATCATGCTAGCCATCTCAGAATAGTTCTTCAGACTTTGAAAGATAAAGAGTTATATGCTAAGTTCTCTAAATGTGAGTTTTGGCTTGAGTTTGTGGTGTTCTTGGGGCACATAGTTTCCGGTGATGGAATTAAAGTTGATACCCAAAAGATAGAGGCAATGCAGAATTGGCCTAGACCCACATCTCCAACTGATAGTAAGATTTTCTTGGGTTTGACTGGCTATTATAGAAGGTCGTAGAAGGGTTCTCATCTATTTCATCCCCTTTGACCAAGTTAACTCAGAAGACAATGAAATTTCAATGGTCTGAAGCTTGTGAGAAACGCTTTCAGGAATTGAAAAAGAGGTTGACTACTGCCCCAGTGTTGACCTTACCAGAAGGTACTCAAGGTTTTATGGTATATTGTGATGCGTCTAGAGTTGGGTTGGGTTGTGTTGATGCAGAATGACAAGGTTATAACTTATGCCTCCAGACAGTTGAAAGTTCATAAGAAGAATTACCCAACCCATGACTTAAAGTTGGTTGTTGTAGTATATTATTTGAAGATTTGGCGTCATTATTTGTATGGTGTTCATGTTGATGTATTCACTGATCACAAGAGTCTTCAGTATGTGTTTACTCAGAAAGAGCTTAATCTCAGACAAATGAGGTGGTTAGAATTACTCAAGGATTATGACATGAGTATTCTTTATCACCCAGGTAAGGCTAATGTTGTTGCTGATGCTTTAAGCAGGTTGTCTATGGGTAGTACCGCACATGTTAAGGAAGAAAAGAGAGAACTAGCGAAAGATGTGTATAGACTTGCATGCTTGGGAGTCCGACTTATGGATTCCACGGAGGAAGAGTAGTGGTGATGAATGGGGCTGAATCATCATTAGTGTCAGAAGTAAAATAGAAGCAAGACCAAGACCCTATTTTTCTTGAATTGAAGGCAAATGTTCATAAGCAGAAAGTTATGGCTTTTGAACAAGGGGGAGATGGTGTATTGAGGTATCAAGGTAGATTGTGTGTACCAGAGGTAGATGAAATCCAAGAGAGGATCATGGAGGAAGCTCATAGCTCCAGATATTCCATTCATCCGGGTTCCACAAAGATGTATCGCAATTTGAGAGAGGTTTATTGGTGGAGTAGTATGAAGAAGGGCATCGCATAATTTGTTGCTAAGTGTCCAAATTGCCAACAAGTTAAAATAGAGCATCAAATGCCCGGTGGTTTGGCTCAGAATATAGAACTTCCGAAATGGAAGTGGGAGATGATAAACATGGATTTCATCACATGTTTACCAGGCTCTCGCAAGCAACATGATTCTATTTGGGTGATTGTCGATAGAATGACAAAATCAGCCCACTTTTTGCCAGTAAAGACCACCCATACAGCAGAGGACTATGCCAAGTTGTATCTTAAAGAGGTGGTTAGACTTCATGGGGTGCCAGTTTTGATTATTTCAGATAGAGGTGCACAATTTACTGCACAGTTCTGGAAATCTTTTCAGAAAGGCTTGGGTTTAAAGGTGTACTACTGCTTTTCATCCTCAGACATATGGTCAAGAAGAGCGCACTATTCAGACCTTAGAGGATATGTTGAGGGCTTGTTTGATTGACTTCAAAGGTAATTGGGATGATCACCTACCTCTCATCGAATTTGCTTACAACAATAGTTACCACTCTAGTATCCAAATGGCTCCTTATGAATCTCTTTATGGGAGAAGATGCAAATCTCATATTGGATGGTTTGAAGTTGGTGAAGTAGGGTTGATAGGACCAGATTTAATTCATCAAGCTATGGAGAAGGTGAAAGTGATTTAAGAGAAGTTGAAAACGGCGCAGAGTCGTTAGAAATCCTACACTGATGTTAGGAGAAGGGAGTTAGAGTTTGAAGTAGATGATTGGGTGTATTTAAAAGTTTCACCCGTGAAAGGTGTTATGAGATTTGGTAAGAAGGGGAAGCTAAGTCCCCAATATATTGGCCCTTACAGAATATCGAAAAGGGTAGGTAATGTAGCTTATGAGTTGGAGGTACCACAAGAGTTGGTCGCGGTTCATCCGGTTTTTCATATCTCCATGTTGAAGAAGTGCATGGGCGATCCTTTATTGATCATACCAACTGAAGATATTGGGATCAAGGATAGCTTATCTTATGAAGAGATTCCGGTCCAGATTCTAGATCGCCCGGATCATCGTTTTCCACCCGTTTTTTGTCGTTTAGCCTATTAAGTCCTCTTAAAGTGTGCTAACACTTCCTATTGATTCTAACTACTCTAAATGACTTCTAAACACCTAGAAATCATCCAGAAACATGAATCATAGCCTTGAATCCATAAATTCAAATTCAAGGAAAGTTAAGAGCCAAGTCTAGCAAGTTTGTAGAGTCTTTTCCAAGAAGTCTTTCACAAATATTTTAACTTTGTTTTAAGACTTAAGTTTCAAGTTAAGCAAATAATAAAGAGTTGAGTTCATTTCTCCAAAAGTTATAAGGGAACGAAGTATTCCCAAAAGGTTTAAGATGTTTTCACATTTGAATAAGAAAGGGAAACATCGATTTCCAAGAGAGCTTTTAATCTAAGTTTTGAGTAATTATCTCAAACCAAAGAAAGAAGTTTTGTTTTAAAACAAATGAGCTTAGTATATTTTGGAAGTAGTATTGAGCACCAATATAGGGATGCGAGTTCATATTAACTCAAGTCTCGATAAACCATGTAGTCATCATGGGTAGTAAATGATCATACTTTTTAGATGACTCCTTAAGTGTTATTTAGCATAGACTAATGGATCCACTTATTTAAGGTGTTCTATATGACGGCAAAGTATAGGACAGTTCTGGCAGCGTGGGTATGACGTTGTATCACCACTTATGCTCATAGCCGTGGTTGTCGGTTAGAGAAACTCCCACAGAAACTATATTACTTTGATATATGAGTAAAGTTGAGTTTGTTATTGCATACCTTTAACAAGTTGAGTTGTTGTTTAATGTTCTAAATGCTTTGTATAAACTGCACTATTATTGTTTTTTAACACTGCATTTTGAGTTGAGTTATTCATGAGTTGGGTAAAGCCAATGTAAGTGTTCTTTTCAGATTCTTTTCAAGCCTATGTTATGTTTAGCATTACAACTCGCATACTCGTACATTCAATGTACTGATGCCAGTTGGCCTGCATCGTCTTATGATGCAGACGGAGGTAACTAAGATCAACATCCAGCGCCTCGTTGATCAGGTTGAGCACTCAGAGTCAGTTGGTGAGCCTCCTTGCTTTTCGGATGGTCCTTTTCATAATTGTTTAGCTTTTCAGTTGTTAGGATGATTGGGGGTCCTGTCTTGACATCCCTCTTTGTTTTAGAGGCTTCATAGACAGTTAGTAGTTCAGTTGTCTTTACATTATCATTTCATATGTTAAGACTTGAGTTGCCATTTTGTCCAAGTTGAATGTTTGACCTTTAAACATTCTTAGTTATTTTATTAAACAGTTGAGTAAAATGCATTTGATCATTGCAATAATGCTTAGAGTCTTCCGCTGAGTAAGTAAGCCAGGCAAAGGGTTCGTTTGAGGCCAGCAATGGTTCTCTAGTGCCAGCCACGTCCGGGGTGTAGGCTCGGGGCGTGACATTTTGATTAGGCTGTAGTTTCTTGTTTCCTAGAGCTCCAACTAAAACATCTTGTCCCCAAACAGAAAAGATATCCAGAGGTGCTTCTGGAATCATCAACTCTGCCACCCGAATCACTATCAAAGTAACCGACCAGGTTCATAGTTACTTCGAAAAATGTTGGGAAAAAAGTTCCAAAGTTGATGGTTCCTTTAATATACCTTAACACTCTTTTAGTTGTTGTGAAGTGTGTATCTCTAGGCCAGTGCATAAACATATAAGGCAAACTTACAACAAATAGAATGGCAGGTCTTCTTGCAGTTAGATATAGAAAACTATCAATTAAGATTATATACATAATATCATCCATTTTTTTGGAATCCTCATCCTTGCCAACCTTCACACCAGTAGAGATTGGAGTACTCACAGATTTGCAGTCTTGCATTTTGAACCTATTTAGAATATCCGAAATGTATTTCTAATGGCATATGAAAATTTCATCACTGAACTGCAACACTTTCATGCCAATGAAGCACTTCATGACTCCAAGATCAGTCATTTCAATGACTTTCTCCATTTCATCCTTGAACCTTTAGATTAGTTCAATTCTGCTTCCTGTCACAAGCATGTCATCCACATAAATTCAGACAATTAAGAACTCACCACCAGTGAATTTCACATACAAAGTAGCTTCACTTTGACTTCTACTAAAGCCAAGTTGGCTGAGATGATTGTCCATCCTTTCGTACCATGCCCTTGGAGCTTGTTGTAGGCCATACAAGGAATTTGTTAAGAGATAAACTTGATCCTCTTTACTAGGAATTGAAGAGCCATCAGGTTGATGTACATAGATCTCTTCAACAAGAAAATCATTAAAAAAAAACCGGTTTGACATCAAGCTGATGAATTTGCCAGGAACTATGAGATGCAAATGTAAGAATAAGCTTGATTGTGTCATACCTTGCTATTGGAGAAAATGTTTCCTGGTAATCCATACCATGTTGTTGTGTGTATCCCTTCACCACCAATTTAGCCTTATGTTTACAAATTGATCCATCAGGATTGAGTTTTGTCTTGAAATCCATTTTACACTAATTACCTTGCAATTTCTAGGTCTGTCAACAAGCTGTCATATTTCATTCTTCTCGATCAAGACAAACGAGAAATATACCAAAAGACACAAAGATTTAATGTGGTTCGGTCAATCGACCTAAGTCCACAAATGTAACGACTCGGAAAATGATAGAGTTAAACTAGAGCCTCACATGTGAGTTTGGAGTCGAGAACTTAATGAAATGATTATATTTGAATTTGACCCAAAAAGTTCCTAAAAATGTGTTTCGGAAGTTACCGGA
>JAJOOR010007990.1:0-22399 GCA_036250505.1 Solanum acaule
CCCCCCCCCCCCCCCCCCCCCCAGGTGGACCAGCAGTTCTGTTGCCAGCCTAGGACCTATTTGTAAGGAAAAGCAAGACTGAGGGCGGAGGGAAGCATAACAAAGAAAAGGACAAGAATACCTCTCTTTTGCACTCCAACTAGCTTTAGGGATTTTACGGCAAGCTTCAACAAGTATCTGGTAGAAAATAAGGTCCACATAGTTTCAAAAATCCAAAAAGAAACTCTTCAACAAAATAATGCAAGTAGGCCAATAGGTACCTGATCATATGAAAACTTTGCTGCAATATTTCCACTCGCATGAAGGAAAAATTTAACCGAGCGCTTTTCTGTTAGCTGTTTCACGTGATTGTCATTATGAGGCCCAGAATATCCAACAGAGCTTTTCCCTTTATTTATTTTTCAGGGGGTTTTGGAGAACAGGCATACAGGAGTCAGGAAGATTGGAAAATCAGATATAAGCACCTTAAGATGGGAAATGCAAGAAACTCACCAGAGACCTTATCATATCCTGATGAAGGTCTTATTATAGGTGCAGCAGAGAACACATCTTCCTGCAACAGAACCCAATAAGCTAATAATTTAGTTACTTCTCAGAAAAAGCCTAATACTTTAGCTCAAGTTGCACCAGCACATAAATACAGTTACATAACATGGATGCCAAAGTTGCTAAATTCTTCAAAGATACCACAAAAACACACTAAAACATGCAAATATCCGTAACCTAATGTGTCAAACAATCTACACTTCCAATCTAAAACCTTAAGAACATAGGTGGAATAATCCAAAAACATACCCATTGTAATAATTCCACAAGTGGGATCTAAGGAGGGTAAAGTATATGCAGACCTTATCCCTCCAACAGAGAGATAAAAGAGGTTGTTTCCCATAAACCCACTGCTCAAGGAAAAGCATATCAAAGCAAATTGAAAAAACTAAACAACAAAATTGAAGAAACCACAACAGAATACTACAGAAAGCATAATAAACCATTCTAAACCAAAAAAAAAGGAACAATAACTACAACAAAATAGTGCTATAATCTAACTACAAAATACAATACACACTAACAGAAATCAAACAAAGTTGAAAAATCCCAAACGGGTATCACCAAAAACATGAGTAGAAATGAAACTGACCCTTTTATATGAAACCCCAGAACAATTAACATCTCCTTGAAGGCGAGACGAAACAGTTGATTGCAAACAGGAACTCGTCGTAGCAGAAGAAGAGGATGCATTTCGCTCAGCAATTTGCCTAAGGGCATCTCTTTCAAGTTTATCCAATTCCTCTGCACTCAATTCCCAATCATCAAAATCCATTTTTTCCTTCTTCTTCTTCTCCAAAACTCCAATTTTTTTGAAATTTCAAGAACTGCTGCCGGTTTTTTTTTTTCTTTTCAAATTTCGGGGGTTTTGCTGTAGATATTTGTATTGTTTTTTCTTGTTGAGTTTTCAACCAAAATTGCCCCTTAAGTTTGAGTATAGATCTCATTTCATCCCTATACTATTAAGTTTGAGCATTTATTGTCCTTTAAGTTTGGTAAAATTGAGCATATTTGATCCACTTAGTTCTTTCGGTTTTTTGCCTTCTAATCCACAGGATTAACTTTCGTGTTTTTTATTATACGTCTTTATTTAGAAAGATCTAGATATTGATATATTTATAGTTGTTGTGATGGTGCAACTGAATACTAATATGAAGTATTGAGTATATAAGAATTGAATAACGAACAAACATTTTAGATATTTACGACCAAAAAGTATTGAATTTTCTTTCAAATAGGTCAAAAGAGAATGTAGGTTGAAATGTTGATACGCCTCTATTATATTGAATTTATCAGATAGTCCTCATTTTGGAAATTTCCCATGTCAAAGTCACTAAAAGTTGAAGTCGTCAATCTCTATATAACATGTACTACTTCATAGTTTGTCTCCATGTGACTTGTAGGTCATGAGTTCAAGCCATAGAATCAGTCACTACCACCACATCACATACATTGGTTTGCGACCCTTTCTGGAACTTGTGTGAATGCGGGATGTTTTGTGCACCGAGCTGCCCCTTTTATGTACTACTTCATAGTGCTAGCAGACTTCGATAGTAGAGAAGCATAAATTCCATCTTGTCTACTAACCAAAGTTTCATGATTTCCTTTCTCCACTATGACTCCATCTTTGATTACAGCAATCACATCAGCTCCTTTAATTGTGGACAATCTATGAGCCACCACAACTGTTGTTCTGCCTGATCTTACTCTATCAAGTGCATCTTGAACTACTTTCTCAGACTCCGCGTCAAGCGCACTTGTGGCCTCATCTAGTAGTAGTATCTTTGGACATTTCACAATAGCTCTTGCAATTGCAACTCTTTGTTTCTGTCCACCAGATAGTTGTATGCCCCTTTCACCAACTACTGTTTCATAGCCCTGCACATTAAGTCTATGTTACATGATGATTCTTTATCTGTCTGACATACTTGTGTAGATTTTAGGTATATGTGCATATTCTAGAAAATGTTGAGCTTAACTGAAGAAGCGAGGATTTATATAGTCGATCTCAACTTGTTTGGGACTGAGGCATACCTGTTGTAAGCCACTGATGAAGTTGTGAGCATTTGCTAACTCAGCAGCAGCTAATATTTCTGCTTCTGTGGCATCACTTTCTTTTCCATATGCTATATTGGCTCTTATTGTGTCATTGAACAATATAGGCTCCTGGCTTACTAGTCCCATTTGCTCTCTCAACCATTTCACATTCAGTTTTTGAATTTCTAGTCCATCTAATGTGATTAGGCCTGAATCGGGATCGTAAATCTTTGCAACAAGGAAATAACTGTTGATTTTCCGCTCCCACTTTCTCCCACCAGAGCAACCGTCTAAATAAAAGATAACATCTTTTCATCACAATTGTTGTCAAATCGCGTAACAAGACTGGAAAATGGTTCTATGAATAATGCATTAGAATTTACCTCACTAGAGCTAATGGATAGGCATAGATCTTTTAGGACTTGAGCCTCAGGTCGACTTGGATAATTGAAACTGACATGTTGAAACTCAATGTTTCCCTTGACATTGTTCAATATCATTCCTGAGTTATTGTTCGAGTCTATCTTGGATTGTCGGTCAAGAAGTGCAAAGATTGAAGATGCACCAGTTTTGGCTTTGGAGGAGTCAGGAGCAAGGCCACCTGATTGAGAAATCGCGGTAGCTGTCAAGCTAAGACCATAGAAAACCTGAAATTCAGAAGTAGGAAAGTTAAATGACAAAGAGAGACTTGACATAAGTTTTATCTTTAGCTCTCGAGCCTTACCCGAAAAACTTCAGCAAATGTAACCTTACCGGACTCAATCAATCGAGCACCAGCATAAAAACTGGCAGCATACACAGAGTAAAAGCAGAACATTGAAAAACCAAAACCTGCAGCACTCAATAGCCCTTCTTTTATTCCAGCTCTAACTGGACCTTCACATTTTCTTTTGTACAATTGCACCACATTCTCTTCAGCAGAGAAAGAAGCCACTGTTCTGATACTTCCAACCGCTTCACGCGCAACTTGACTTGCATCCTCATATAGTTTCTACAAGAAAACTTTACTTGCATAAGCATTGATTGCTAATTTTACTTGAAACATTTTGTTAGAAAACAGAAGTTTGAAGCTAACCTTAACATCAGCGCCACCACCATTAGTGTATTTCAAGCGCAGATATCCATGTAGTCCAATTAGAGGCACCATAACTATCATTATGAGTGTCATTTGCCAGCTTGCTTCAAGTCCAATAACTAAACCAGCTATAGCTGTTGAAGTGTTCTCTACAAGCAAAGCAAGTGACTCTCCAAGCATACCTCGGACAGATGCTGCATCTGTAGATAGTCGGGAGCCAATTGCACCAATCGAGTTCTCCTTTCTGTCGAACCAACTAATCTCCATGTAAACTAATTGCTCGAAGCACATTAGGCGAATTCTCTTGATTAACTTACATCCTGCTACAGCGAAAAGGAACGTCCTCAAGGGTTTTGCTAGTAAAGATGTCAATCCTAGACTAAGAAATAACAATGACCAAAATCTTGAATGCTTTCTGAGTTCATGAGCTGGCTCATAGAAAGTCTTAATAACATAAGAAAGAAGTACCCCGAAAATAGGTAATATTAGAGCATTGACCACTGCAGCTATGCAACCAAGTAATAATTCTGGAAACTCTGGTCTGGTCATTAAGGCCAAGCGATAAAACGTGTTGTCTTTATCCTTCCTCAATTTAACTGTTGAATTAGGATCATGGCATTCACCAACTGCTTTCTCTGCTGCACTAACTGAAACGGATGCCAGATGATGGCTGCTATTCTCAACTTCCGATGAGTGCCTACTTGCTGATCATGTCACGAAAATCTGGTGATTTGATTGGTTGTTAGGATTTATGATGATCTCTTCACTATCCAGTTCATTTGAATTTTTCTCTCCTGAATATTTGCTAAGTTCTTGCAACTGTATAAGCTGAACATATGCTCCTTCCTTATTTCTCATTAGTTCCAAGTGGGAACCTAAAAGTTTGGAAGGTATAAGAAATCAGCATTCTAAAAATAAGACGAGATTCGCCAATAAACAAACATACATGCATTTCTGCTGTCTTCTTTATCATCTGCAATCCAATTTGCTGGAAAATATTGTATATTTGACACACCTTTTTCAATGATCTTTCCCTCCTGAAGTACAGCTATTGCATCTGCATTCTTTACTGTACTCAAGCGATGTGCAACGATTACTGTAGTTCGGTTGATCATGACACTATCCAATGTCTCTTGAACAATCCTCTCAGATTCTGCATCAAGAGCACTTGTAGCTTCATCCAGAAGTAGAATTTTGGGTTCCTTCAGTATAGCTCTTGCAATAGCAATTCTTTGCTTTTCGCCTCCAGATAACTGACTTCCGTGATCGCCAACTCTGGTATCTAGTCCCTGAATTAGAAGGAATAATGGCCAAAAATATTTTTTATAAGCTATTGAGAAGAACTTTAGATAGCTATAACTTGATGGAAATCAAAATAAAACAACTCTAGAGCCTGACCTGAGGTAATTTATCAATGAATTTGGATGCATTGGCAAGTCGAACAGCATCTTTAATTTCTTCAAGAGTTGCATCATCCTTCCCGTAGGCAATATTATCCTTTATAGCTGAACCAAACAGCACAGGTTCTTGGCTAACAAGGCCAATTTTCCCCCTGATCCACCTAAGCTGAAATTCTTTGATATTTATACCATCAATTAGAACTTCATCAGCCTGTGGATCATAGAACCTCACTATTAGACTGATCACAGTCGATTTTCCACTTCCACTTTGTCCTACTAGAGCTGTCGTTGTTCCCTTAGGTATCGACACAGAGAAACCATCAAATATGCTCTCTTGTGGTCTTGCTGGATAACAGAAATGAACATTCTTAAGTTCAATGTCACCACTAATGTCAAGAAGTTTCTGTCCTTTCATATCATAAGGATCTATGACTGGCTTTCTGTTTATCGTCTGAAACATTTTAAATGCTGCAGCCTTTCCAGCAGCAAACGCATGCAAGCATGGAGATGCCTGTCCTAAAGTACTGCAATTCCAAGGAAAAGAAAGAACAAAAGACCAATAATAAGCAGACATAATTTAGAAAGTAAGGCTTAGTATATATATCAGTGTCATCAATACATATTCTGTAACTTATTGGTTTGTATGCCATATCTGTCAGTGTAGCCTCCGGCCCGTCTTATGGGTGAGAGAAACTAAACGTACAAAGAAAATCCAGAATAGAACTTACAAGGAGCCGGTCAGCGCAGCCATCATGACATTCATCACATCTCCTCCAGTATAGTTGTGGTCCAAAATCATTTTTGCACCATACCATATTGCTAAAGCATAACTTGAATAGAAAACAAAAAAGAAAACACCCATACTGAGCCCTGATACCAAACCCTCTTGTACACCAGAATAGTAAGCTTTGTTCAGAGAATTGTAATATTCAGAAATAGCTCTTCTCTCTCCAGTATACGATGCAACCTGCCCGATCAATAAAGCAACTTAGTGAATGAAAACTTTTGAAACAGTTGAAAATTGATTTTTTTTTTGTCTTTTTCCAACTCTTCATACAGTTCTAATTGAGCTTATTGTCTGTTCAACCACAGTTGCAGCTTCTGAATAAGCAGTCTGTGCACGCGATGCTAGTTTCACCAGAAGGATAGTCAAGACAGCAGAAGATAGGACAAGTGGAGGAATCGAAGATGACAAGACCAACGCTAGACGCCACCCCTTAATAAAAGCTATTACTAATCCTCCAAGGAATGTAGCTAATATCTGGATAAATTTTCCAACCTGCAGTTTAATGTGAATGCAGGCTAAGTCTTCTAGATATATCAAATGGTAATGATACACTTAGTCCTGTCTTGAAGAAATACCTTTTCACCAATGGCATCTTGAATAGTAAGAGTATCACTAGACAGTCTTTCGATAATGACACCAGTGTTAGTCTCCTGATCGAAAAATCCAATATCTTGTCTTAAGACAGTTTTCAGGTATAAACATCTGATTCGAGCAGCCTGCCTTTCCCCCGTGACCATCCAGCAAGTCACCTCTGAAAAGATGCTAATATGAGTACTCAGTTTTCTTGGTCTTAAAGAGAAACTACTTTAACAATGCCATGATAACAGAAGCAGGTATATCGTCATGACAAGTATACGTACGTGCAAATGTAGCAAGACCTGAACCCAGAGCCAGATAAATGAATTTAAGGCTTACCTGAAAAAATAGGACAGGAAAGCAAGCATTAAAATGAAATTTGTCCATTCATCAGAACTTCTTCAGCTTAAAACGCCCGTATCAATTCATGACAGATGGATTGATATGGGCATTTTAAGATGGCAAGGTTCCGAAGAAGGGTGCATATAACACCTTAGGCAAATCCAATATCAGAAGGGGAAAGGAAAGTGAAGTTCTATATAAGACCAAATACAAATGTTCTGGTACAAGCACTTTTGGGCTCAATGTGGCGTCATCAAGGGACAAATCCGCAAGGTATCCTTACATGTCATGAACTTGAGATGTCACAAATATGGTATCAAAGTTAGACTCCTATTATGGTGGGGAAAAACTAGGATACTATGTCCTTAAGGGGGTATATGATGCCCAATGAGGACGGGTCAAGAAGAGGATTGGCAAGCTTCTGAAGAAAGGGAACAGAATAACACCTTAGGTAAATCACACATCGGAAATGAAATGAAAAGTGAAGTGTTATATGAGACAGAGGACAAGTAAACATGGTACGAGCAACTTTGGACTTGGAGTGTCATAGCCTAAGGGACAAAACGGCCATACATTCCGAGGATTTGAACTATGACAGATATATCATCAAGAAAACATAACAAGAACAGCATTCTATTGAAAATTCATTGTACCTTAGAAACTTCACCAACAACTTTATCGTTATCCACGGTCATTCCAAAGGAATCAACTATCTCTCCAAACAAAACAGCCATCATCGAAAAACTAATTCCACTACCAACAGCTGCGATCGAACCAAAAATCATCAATGCATGATCTATTGTATCAGCAAAAGATAACAACTTATAGTATGGAACTTCAGCAGCAGCAGCAGCCACTTTCTGTTTCTCTGTCTTGTCCTGTACTCATGCACAATTCGAGCCATCTGAGGATACTAAAACCTTATTTTCCATGTTATCGATGCCTCGTTCAGTAGCATTCTCTTCCTCCATCACCCCACTTCAGCCTGATTCTCCAACTATTAGCTTATTACTAGGAATATGGTCAGAAAAGAACAATTCTTTAGTAATATGGTCAATAGCTAATAACAATAAAAATATCCATCTGATGGCAACATGTTGAGCATAATAACAAGAACATAAAGATTATGAAAACAGCCAATAATTAGGATTATTTTGACTATGTCAAATGAAAAAAATGCATACAATTGAAAAATGAATCAACTCCAACTACTTGCTGCTCTTGCAGTTGAAGACTATGTTGCTCGGACTCTTTAGAAATGTTGACAGGTACGTGTGTCGGATCATCCAAAAAATAATGCATTTTTGGTTAAAACTTGTCTATTGCACAATTATCCCATACAAAACCATGGTTAAAACGTGTTGGGGAAAAGGGTTTGATATACCTCTCAAAGTTGTGAGTTAGGGGTCGTTTGGTACAAACATTGATAATGCAGGGATTAGTAACGCAGGGATTAGTAGTGCAGGGATTAGTTTTTGTCAAGTGTTTGGTTCACTACTTTCCACTTAATTTTGTGTTTGATTTAAAACTCTACAAAAAAATTCTTTCCTATTATACCCTTGTGTTATTATGAGTGTTTATTTCATGTAATTGGGTCAAGGTAGATAACCACCGGACCAGACAATTTTTTTAAAAGAATTTCTATTCCATTTAATTAGTTAAATCAAATACATATATACATAAAATTGTTATTAATTTTAAGGTGTGATGTACCACTAAAAAGATCATTGATGGCACAATGTATTTCTAATTTTTTGTTGGTCAAGTATGTATCTTAAACTTAACATAGATTTAAGACTACTTAAATTGTTCAATACCTAAAGTTTTTTCTTCTTTTTTTTTAAAAAAACAAATAGTTCAAGTGGGTAATCGACAAACTATCTTGAATAAAAAAAAATCAAGAAAAAATGGAGAAAAAAATATTAGTGAAATCATTAAATTACACTAAACGGATTTGGAGAATTAAAAAAGAACATTTATAACCATTCCAATATAAATAAAAAAGAAATTAAATTACAAAAGAAATTTAGAAAAAAGAATAAGGGGTTAGTTTAGTCATTTAGGGGTCTAATCCAAGGTTTAACAAACCTTCGATTAGTTATCCCTCCATTTTCTAGGGATAAAATAAGACCTTATATAGTGGATAAACAATCTATGGATTAAATTAAATGAAGTAACCAAACAATGTATTTAGATGAACTAAATTTTAATCCATAAATTATTCTATCTAATACCGCCTACCAAATGGGTTGATACACCCTCGTAACGCTTACCATTACACAAATGGTCGAGATATCAATAAATTTTGTATAGTACAGTAAAAATATATTTGTCATAGTTCATCCAATAGAGGACACTTCCTCTTTCAAACATATTAAAATAATTCATATGTTTTATATAAAAAAAAATACTTCAATAATATCTCTTTTCTTAATTGTTTTTAAGGCTGAATTAAGTGAAATCCAAACAATGGTTAATTGAAGGTAAAAGAAGAAATGTCATTATCAGATCATATGTTGATCACTACCAACAATCATTACTATCAACTATTATTATGTATCGTCAATCATCACTATCAGTTAATACCACTGTTATTATGTATCGTCAACCATCACTATCAGTCACCACCACAGTTATTATGTATCATCATTTGTCAATCATTACTATCAACTATTATATATATCATCAACCATCACTATCAGTCATCACCATCATGTTTATATTAGCTTGCTTGTTTTCTCTTCTTGTGGATCCCACTTTTCCACCAATTGAGCTTAATAAAAGTCAAAACTTAGAAATTTAAAAATAATTCTTTTACCTTAAAATTCGAACATAAAAACAAGAAGTGCGGCAAAATTATACTCCCTCCGTCCCATATAAGGAAATGTGACATTCTTTTTGGGACTGACCAAAAAGAAAATTGTGCCACATAAAATAAGACGGAGGAAGTAATAATTTTTTGATAATATTTTTAATAAGGAACCTCGTAATAAGTAGCTAGTTGTGCACCCAACACGCATCACATGTGTTTGCTTCGTTATCGTTAAACAAAAATACCTTAAAATTCAAACTTGTAACATATGTCTAACACCTAACACGTATAACATAACACCAGTTACATGTTGTATCATTACCATAGAACCAAAACCTCGAAGGTCAAATCGGTGATCACATGCACTTAACACATGTCATGTGTTGTGTTCTTATTGAATCATAATACCCAAAGTTTAAACTAAAATCGTGTGTTGCATCCTTGCTAAGTACTAAACTAAAATCCTAGGAAAATAATTGAATTAATATTATATTAAGCTATAGAAAGTCAAATTAAGCAATTATAAAATTATAATTGTTTAGTTTAATTAGTTATAACTTTGAAAATTGGACTCATCAACTTTACGTCAACGTCATATGCCCAAATTAATGAACTTCACATGGAAGGGGCCATCAATGGAGCGTGAATGCCATGTGCACAAATACTTCAAATCATTTTTTTTTTTTAAATGGGGTGTGGGGTGTGGGGTGTGGGGTGGGAGTGGGAGTGGGGGTGGGGTTGGGGTGCATGGGTGATTTTCTTGAGCCGGTAATTTATCAAAAACAACATATCTACCTCACGAAGGTAGGAATAGATTTACGTGTACACCGTCCTTCCTCAACTCAATTGTGAGACTATATTGGGTATGTTGTTGTTGTTATTATATAACACGTTATATTAAAAAGGGATCAAAACATATATTTTTATCAATTGAAAGTATAATGTGTTGAGTCAGTATATCACAAGAACCAAACTCAAAATTTATGAATAGTTAAAGGATCAAAAATGTTACTCTCTTTGTCTCAATTTATGTGGCATTGTTCAAATTTCGATAGTCAAACAGTTCGTAAATTTGGACATGAAATCTCTAATTTTTTTGAAATAAAATTTACATATTTGAAAGTTACGTTAAAAGTACTATAAGTCATCATAATTGATAATTCAAGATATATGATAAATTATGATTTTAAAAAAAAATTATTTGAATAACGAAATTCGAAAAGTGACGTAAATTTTAACGGGAACATTTTTTTAGAAATGAAAAAGAGATTACATAATGAAACAGAGCTATTCTCACGGATCTGGCCTGCCTTTTATGGGCAATAATATCTTTACTTTAAAAAATATATTGTATTGTATCTATATGTGACACGTACATTCTATATAAACCAACCAAATTTTGTGTTCTTAGCCAATAGAAATTTAAATATCACATAGAATAAGATCATATAGTAAACACAAAAAAATATTTTCAGGATTTCATGGAAACTTATCATCGTGATAGAAAATCTAATTCATGGGTTCGAACAATCACATCTCCTTTCAGAAAAGCTCGAACTTTATTCAATCAAGAATCATCTAGAGATAAGAAGTCGCATCAAGAAGGTACGTACATACATACATTTAGATGTGTACATGTTGATTCGATATGCTGGATTTATCTTTGTTTATTAGCAATTTGTTGATTTTTCACATCTTAGCTGGTTTTGTGAGTTCAACTGACTCAGATATATATGAATAACTATGTTAAACGTAAAATCATAGTCAATATGATCATGCTAACTTTAAATTCTCGATCCACTTGTTCAGGATCGGAGAACCACATAGTAAATTTGCAAGTGGAAGTAATGGCTTGTCCATATGAAGATGTTCAAGTGATGTGGTCAATTTTGGACAAGTCAAACCCAAGAACTTGAACTTGTTTTTTTAATTGGATAAGCTGTCAAGAATCAGGCAATTTATGTACATAGTTGCTAGTTGTCTTGAAGTGGAGCTTCAGAGTATCGGTAAAGTTGTCGTTGTACGATCTATAGGTCAGGGTTCAAGTCGTGGAAGCTGATGCAGCCCTTTTTCTGAACGTTTTGTAAAACCGGGATGTTCCGTCTATCGAAGTCTTTTTTTTTTTAGTTGCTAATTGTCTTGTGGATGTGGTGGCTATACTCTTGACACCCAAAAGCAAGATTTGGAAAATCTGTTAATGGTTCTTAGTTTGGTTAGGTAGAAAAGACAAGTGACAAATTGGTTGTTATTCAAGTTATAGACTTGATTTTATGACAATTTGTTTTTTTTTTTTAGTTCAATCCCCATGATCATTAAATATCATGGAGAGATTTCTAACTGTATTTGTATTGTAATTTTACATTAAAGGGTTGTTTTGATTCACAAACAAATTATGCAATAATTGTTTATGTGATGAAATAGCAATGATATGGTCAAATAATGAAAGAATTATTATGTAATGATTAATAATATTTGAAGATATTATCATAATAGACATTCTTATTTCATATTTTATTTTTCGCATAAAATAAATATATAAATTCTCCCATACCTTAACACGACTAAACTATCATTTTTTGTGATTTTCACATTCCAACTATTAGTTGTTCCCTTTTCCTATATGAACTATCACTATCTATATATCAAAACACATCCCGAAGTTGATTAGGCCAACCATGAGTTGTTCCTTTTTCTACCTGAACTATTATTACCATTTACTCAACTAGGTGTGTTTGAACACATAAATAGTGATAGTTCAGGTACGAAAATGGACCAACTAGATATAATTCAAGTAGGAAAAGGAAACAACTGATAGCAGGTGTGAAATTCGCGACAAAATGATAGTTCAAGTGTATCTTTAACCATTATCTCGTTGTTTTAGTTAAGTTTCTCCAAATTGGAAAACCAAAGCCAAATTTGAAGTACAAAGGAATCAAAGTTCTCATCTAAGACAAAAATTGCAGATCATACATTTAAAACTCCAGTTCATCTCTCTTGTTAGTCATGAGTTTTACAAACTGGAACAAATAGGAAGATTGGAAAAGGACATTTGCACAACAAAAAATAAGAACAAAGTCATGAGTTTTACAAACTGGAACAAATAGGAAGATTGAAAAAGGACATTTGCACAACAAAAAATAGGAACTTAGAAACCGCTTTCTAAAACTGAAGGCCGTGTTCTCGTGCAGCATCAGCGAGAGCTTCAATCCGTCCATGGTAAGGATAACCTCCGCGATCAAAGGCTACTTTCGTGATCCCTTTCTCTAGACACGCCTTAGCTATAACTTCCCCTACTTTCTTTGCCACTTCCTGCCAACAAAAGGTTGTTATGATAGAGCCTTCTGTTCACAAATAGCATAACAAGTATTCAAGAAACTAAATTGATGCAAGAAAATTGCTAGGGGAATCACATCGTAGTAATTCTCTCCGGTAACTCTACGCTATTTTGCTGTTTTCTGTTTCTTAGTTCATTCGGAAGAATGGTCGCACTATGCCTAAGAGGTTCAGAAAAGAGATGCAATTTGAAAATCAACCAAATCCTCATAAAATATTCCTTTCAATGCTGCAACTGACCACACCATGTGATAGTTCATATATGTTTTACGGCGTAATATCTAATAGCATCAACACGATACTAATAGATGGAAAGAACTCCATCATGAACATAACAGAGCATATGTATACATGGGAGAGATAATGCAAATGTTGTTACATTTGCCACGAAAGAGCAATCAAGAGATGATAACCAAGACAAACAGTGCCAAAAACTGTTCGATATTAAGGCATTTCAGCTCTAGCTATATAAGAACATATAGTGTGATGAGGGCAAAATAATGTGAAGCTACATCCACGAGGGTTGGTGTACTTCAATTGATCAGTATTGCAGTTTTAAAAGGTTAGGTGAAGCATGGAGCCTCAGGGCATTTGAAGCACAAGAGCAACAATTTCAGTCGACCTACTCAACAAAGATTACAATAATATCTGCTTACCTTTGCAGGGAAATACAAAGACAGGATAATGAAGACCCAACAACTCTTCACATATACTTTACTAAACATTACTCCTAAAAGAAAGGTCTTTAAACCTTTTTGAGAAAACATATTTGAGAACTTACTGCAGTGGGACCAGCAGAGTAGTTGAATTCCTCAGAGATTGGTTTCTGCATCGTTGAAGCTGAAGCAAGTGTGTGCATCTTGGAGTCATCAATAACTTGAACATAAATATGCTTGTTGGAACGGAAGACACACATTCTTGGTCTTTCAGGTGTCCCTTCAACCTGAAAGTCAAAAGATATGTTGTAGAGTTGACTCTTAATGATATATGCACCTTTAAGATTCTTTTGATAATGGGAAAAGTGAATTCACCTTTAAGATTCATGCAATAGAATTCATGAATTTACATAAGCGAAAACAAACCAGAAGAAGAGGACCAAGGAAGGGAAACCAGATCATGACGGCAGGTCAAATAAGAATTACTATAAAGTAGCATGTCAATCACAAATATATGTTGACAAGATTAAAAAGAAAGTCTATTCCATACAAAAATTTATGGAAATGGAATCAAGGAGAAAGGTGATCGAGGGTTCATAGCTATATGATGTATAATGGCAAGTGCAAATTGTCTTGTGTAAGTGTGGATGTATCGTTTTTCTAAAGTTTTCACAATTAAAATATTTAGAAGATTTAAGGACTTAAGACAACGAGGAAAAAGAGAGTCATCCTTTTCAATACACTTGAACTGGTGTACTTTCTTTGTCTAACGGATCAGTATGCAAAGACAATTCTAAATCTTTTAACAAGCATCTTCATGCCAAACTTTTGATGACTTCCTATATTACATAGCTTCTAAAGAACTATCTTTTCAAGCAAGCATATAACGGTAAACATCAAAGAGGATCCATCTATCCCCTCTGCCCATAATCTCTGGTAAAGATACCACTTACAGTGGAATTCTTGGAAAGAGGCCAATCTAACATATTCCTACAAATTCTAGGAAGGTTATCAATTTTTCTTTCCCCTCCAAGTCACATCATTGGATTTCAATCTCAACACAATGCTCTATTTACTTCTCTCCTTTCCTCATGGTTTTTGTTTCCTCTGCTAGTTAAATAGCTCTACCATGCAGCAAATTCATTATTTGGGACTTGTGATTTGTACAACTGTGAATGCACGGAGAACAAATTCAAGACCCCAAGAAGAGATAGCATTGCATAAACAGGATTAACCTTAATGAAATCGACTACAACTACGCCTCAACCCTTAGCAAGTTGGGGTTGGCTACATGAATTCCCACGAACCATATCGCCCCATTTTAAAGCAAAAACAAGATTAACCTTATCCCCCAAAAACAATTGAAAAAGGTGACTTTTTTCATTTCCTCAGCTAGTTAACTACCTCCATTATACAACAACATTATTTGGGACTTGGGATTTTTTTGATAACCAGATTTGGGACTTGGGATTTGTACAACTCTCAATGCATAGAGCACAAATTCAAGACACCAAGAAGAGAATGCATCATCACATTTTGGTAAATAAGATTAACTTTGATGACAACAACTACTACAAGTCTACAACTATGCCTCAATTCCAAGCAAGTGGCGACGGCTATATGAATTCTGACTAACCACATCACCTCTTAACACTAATCACGTCTCCCCATTTAAGCAAAAACAAGATCAACGTTACCCCCAAGAAAAGCACAATTGAAAAAGGTGGGTCTTTTTTGTTACCTCTGCTAGTAAAATACCTTCATTTTTACCACAAATTCATTATCCGGGACTTAGGATTTCTACAACACAAATTCAGGACCCCAAGAAGAGATTGCATTGCCAATTGGTAATCAAGATTAACCTTAACAACGACTACTCTGCATCAAGCAAGTTAAAGCCGGCTATATGAATTCTTATCGACCATGTCCTTCCATTTAAGCAAAAACAAGACTAATCTTACCAAAAAAATAACCCCAATGAGAAAGGTGGCTTTTTTGGTTTCCTCTACTAGTTAAATACCTCCATTATACCACAATTCGTTATTAAAAACTTCAACTTTATTCAACCCACCAACAAATTTCATTGCCACATGTTGGTAAAAACAAGATTAGTTCAACTGACATAGCTACATTACACCGCGAATTCACAACCCAGAATGCTAAAACCTCAAATTCAAAACTCCACAAACAGATATCATTGCCCCATGTCACTAAAAAACAAGATTAACCCAATTGACATAGCTCCATTACACCGCGAATTCACAACCCAGAATACTTAAACCTCAAATTCAAACCCCCACTAACAGATTTCATTGCCTCGTGTCACTAAACAACAAGATTAACCCAATTGACATAGCTTCATTACACCACGAATTCACAACCCAGAATGCTTAAATCTCAAATTCAAAACCCCACAAACAGAATTCACTGACCCATGTTACTAAAAAACAAAACTAACCCAATTGACATAGCTACAGCCTACATTACACCACGAATTCACACCCCAGAATGCTCAAACCTCAAATTCAAAACCCCACGAACAGAAAGTTTGGAAATTGAATTTACCTTCTTGCGAATACGAATATGTCGAGCAGTTCTGTCTTCCCTTCTTGTTTTGGCCTTAGCTTCAACTGTAAGAACCCTAATTGGTGTTACCAATTTGGGACGAAATTGAAAAGCAAGCTGCTTGCTATCAGCACAAGCGTTGTGAAGAAATGAAAGTGAAAATGAAGCACAAGACATGGCTTCCTCTTCTTCAAAGAGAGTGTCACTGTATTTTCTTCTTTGAAATTTTTTGAAGATAATAAAAAGGATAAGATAAAGGGAGGATGAGTATATATATGAAATAAAAAATAAATAAAAAGGAAAAAATATTAACTAAAAAGTAAAAAATATATGACATTTTAGGTAAATTTCTTATTAGAATGGGAGAAAAAAAATACTAATTTATTTTTATAATATATAGCTCAAGTTTACATGTTAGCTTTTGGAACTGGTATTTTAATTTTATGAGTTTTGAATTTTGTAATGGTTATCTTAAGTGATATTAATTGAATTTTTAATGTAGTATTTGTGCATATTTGATGAATTTATTAAGATAAATATATTATTTGACAAAATTTACTTGGTTTGGCCAAACTCACACAGAGATTACTAGCTCTGTTCATGCTCATATTACTCATTATTTTTAAGTAGAGCGTAAAGTTCAAAATAGAGAATAAAATTAAACAGAGGAATAAAATATAACACCTTGTTTGAATGATTGTTACTCGTTATATTGTATTATTAGTTTAAATACAATATTTGTTTTAATTGTTACTTCAATATTATATTATCATAATTGTTAAATCCATTGTAATTAGGTTACGACAAAAAGTCTCATCTTTTATATAACAATCAATTTTGTGTGATCGTATTGTTACCTATTTACTCTAATATTTTCTACTTACTTATTATTTAATAATCTTATTTTATTCCTTATCCTACCTTTTTATAGTAAACTTACCTTATGTTTTACTTTGCTGGTAAATTTCTCATTTGATTATTAATATATAACACTATATAATAATATATAATTATATCAGATTTTATACTTTAATAAAACAATACAATACGATATAATATGAAACATGAACAACCATCCAAACACAATGTAAAGGGTAAGGGTAAAGATAGGAACAATGAACAAAAATAATGCTATCCAAAGAGCCAACATAAAATAATATTTGATACTGAATGACACGTATAAACCTTATATTGACTATACTCTTTCCAAAAACACAAAAAATGACACGTATACCCACGTATTATACCACATGTCCACTAACCATATCATAACTCTTCTTATATATATCTCAACAAAAAAATTCCACACAAAATTAAATTCAATACAAATTACATCGAGTTAGTTTTATTGTGTGTAACAAAATATTATGGCCTCAAAAAAGTTGATTTGTGTGTTGTTACTTGTGGTGTTATGTTTGTTTAATTTTGGGAGTTGTAAAGAAATTCATGATGATGAAGTTGTTGAACAACAAATTAGTAAAGAAAATGAAAATTCAGAGCCATCATCATGGGCAGGATGGGCTAAAGATAAGATTTCTGAAGGACTTGGCTTAAAATCTAATGATAATGATGATTCTAGTGTTAAACATGCTTCTGATTCAACTATGGATGCTGCTAAGAATGCTAAAGATAGTATTACTGATACTGCTTCAGGTTAGTACTTTCTTTTATACGTCGCAGAGTCAGAATTTTAAGTTTATGAGTTCTGAATTCACAGGTTAGTACTCTCTTTTATATGGCGAGCAAGAGTCAGTATTTTAAGTTTATGAGTTATGAATTCATAGTTTTGTGGTGTGTAAGCTTAGTTGGCTCTTAAGTAACTAAATTGATTTATGTTACTTTTTTTTTTTGGTTCATTTTTTAAAAAAGGCACTTGTTATACTTATTTAACTTCAAAATTCTTTCTTTAATTGAAAGATCTTACGAAATGTGATGTCGAATTCAATTGAGATTCATTTCAAACCATAAATTTCAAAGATAAACCTTTTTTTTAATTGAACACCAGTCTATCGTTGTCACTTGAACTCGTGATCAAGAAAGATGTACGGTCTAATAATGAGGCAATTATGAAATATTTACTCACGAGTGAGGGCAAGTTCTTTAGTTTGGTTTATAGTTTCTCATGGCTATATGGTTCATCTGGGGAGTCGAAAAATAGTGAACGGTCTTATCCGGTGGCAGAACCAGAAATTTTAAGAAGGGGTTTAAAATATGAGAACTAAACACACGAACTAGTGGAAGGGGCTTCGACATCTATTATACATATCTAAATAGTAATATTACACACTTGCATTTAGGCCAGATACGAGCTCGTGGCCTTAGGCCTTGAGTTTGTGCCACTTAAAGCTCGTGGCCTCAGGCCTCGCATCCGTCACACAACATCATCACCAAGTCTCAAAATTTAGGCACAATGTAGTGTGATGGAAACATTACTTGATGCCCAAGTAGACGTGCCCTTTGACACGATAGTTTTTTAAAATTTACTATGTCAGGAACCGGACAATATGTAGCAGACAAGACAGGAAATCTGAAGAACGCAGCGGAAGAAGTGAAAAACAGAGCATACCAAACTGCCGAAGAAGCGAAAAACAAAGCATACGAAACAGCAGAAACAGCAAAAGAAAAAGCAGCAGAGAAATCAGAGGAAGCCTACTCAAAAGCAGGGGAAGCAAAAGAAAAAGCCTACTCAGAAGCTGAGAAGGCGAAACACAAAGCAGGGGAAGCAAAAGAAAAGGCTTGTTCAGATGCTGAAAAGGCGAAACACACTACCTCCGAGAAAACACAAGAAGCTTACCACAAAACAGGGGAAGCAAAGGAAAAAGCCGCAGAGAAAACAGAGGAAGCGATGGGGAAAATGAAGGAAGCGGGCGAAAAAGCGGAGGGGGAGGCGGAGGAACATATAAATTGGGCGAAAGAAGGATACGAAAGCGCGAAAAACAAAGCGGGAGAGACATTGGAGAAAGCTAAAGAAAGTGTAGCTTCAAATTTGGAATCAGCTAAGGAGAAAGTAAAAGGGAAAAAAAGAGATGAAGAGTTGTAAGCAAGTTAAGTTGCGCGGACTCTTTACTTTGACTCTTTTACTTTCTTTACTTTCAATGTCGTGTCATATCGGTTGCTACATGTTTGTATTTTGGAGTATCATAGGTTTATATATATATATATACAAGTAAACAGAAAGCTGATGTCTTTTGTTCTGTTTTGTGTTGTAAAAAATGTATTACTGGACTTCTCTTTTATAACAATGATGTTTAGTCTTAGTTTACTTGTGTCTTTTGGGTGTTAAAAACTAGGCGGAGTAGCCTTGTTGTTATGATTCACTGAGATTCAGAGCAGCACACATTACTCGTGATGAACAATGTCATGTGTAATTTGCATCACCAAAATTGATTAGCTAACTAGAAATAAGTCTTGTTTCACCCATCCACAAGCAAAAGAAACATTTTAAAACTGTGTAGAAATGTGTATCGCTTCTATTTCTTTCGTATTGGTTGAACCAAAAATCAAATTTGATTATAATAAATATTATAATGAAAATTTTGAAATTGTGTAGAAATGTGTATCGCACTTCTATTTATGCTACTATTTCTTTCGTATTGGTTGAACCAAAAATCAAATTTAATGAAAATTTTGAAACTGTGTAGAAATGTGTATCCACTTCTATTTATGCTACTATTTCTTTGGTTGAACCAAAAATCAAATTTAATAGTAAAAAATATCATAATAATTCCATTAGATAAAACTAGACCAAAAATCAAATTTAACAGTAAAAAATATCATAATAATTCCATTAGATAAAACTAGACCAAATCGATCAACCGCACACTTAAGGCTTAGACCATCAAATTTCAAAGATTACACATGATATTTGGATAAGCTGAGTCGGCCCATATTAACAACTCTACGGCATAATCTGAAATCATTCAATTTTGTTTTTTTTTTTTAAAAAAAACATAGTTTAATATGATTTTGAGTTTGATAAACAAATGATAAAAGAGTGTTTACGTAGGATTTGACTAACATAAATTAACTTCATTACAATGAGCACTTCTTTTTATAAATTCAAAGAAGTCTAATGTTTCATTAGAGATGAGCTTAATTTGTGTTACTGGACTTCTCTTTTATTGGGTGTTTAGCTATATTTGACAGGGTTTTGACATTGACATCTATCCGGGTGATGCTAAGGCAGCTATATATACACCATATCTAGAGTTTGAGAACTATAGCTGCCTTAGCTATATATATTCCTAAGTTTAAGTAGTGTTCCCAACAATATTTATTTTCTTCATGCCTTGTTGTAGGTTCACAAATACAAGGTTTCTAGTATTGGAAAAGTGAACTATATCTCGACCGAATCATGTCGAGAATATTTCATCACGATTAAAGTTGATAATCTCACTCTGCGCACACCTCTACAAACCTTTCAAATCCATGCATACAAGGGACCACATGGAGAGAATGTTGTCGTTCTTTGCAGGAGAAAGACCTGATGTGAGGTATCTATTTTTCTGCTGAGTCAAATAAAAAGATATTCCTTTCTATGTGTAACTTTATCTTCAGTTGCAGATATTTGGTAGGAGAGGTGAAAATTTGATATGACCGACACTAAAACATGAAAACTGCTTTTTCTGGACAAAAAATAAATGTGATAAGATAATAATTTGAGTAATTGCCTCGCATTACTGGTGTTCTAGCAGTCAAAGAGTAGTTGGAGTCAGTGGCGGAGGCAGCATGTAATGAGGGGGGTCATCCGACCCCCCTCGGCGAAAAATATTACTATTTATATATAGTTAAAATTATTTTTTAGGTAAGTATAATAGATGTTGAACCCCCTTCCACTAGTTCGTGTGTTTACTTTTCAGATTTTGAACCCCCTTATTAAATTTTCTGGCTCCGCCACTGGTTGGAGTAAACAATATTGACCTAATAGCTAATTTGCTTTGGTTATGTGTATTGCATTTACTGTTCTAGTTATATTATGATTTGGATCATTTCACGTAAATGAGTTACAGTATTTATCGAAAAAAATGCTCGATCATAATGAAGTTAATTTCTGTTAGCCAGCCCTTTATATATGTAAACCACTCTAATGATGTGCAGCCTGTGCTTTACGATTTTTCCTTCTTGCTATAGAGATGTTATTTTTGTCTTGTTTATTAAAGTTGACAGTGGAGTTGCAGATGAACAAAAAACACAATTTTCTGCCTAGCAGAAAAATGATAATATTAAGATATTTAAAATAATTTTTTTTATGTAGCCGGACAAGTGAAGTTGCCCGTGCGCGTTACTCTCCTATGTGGTTTGCGAGCTATTGCATAGGAGCGGGGGTTTTACCCTGTGCGCACCCAAAGGGTAGCGGCAACGGGTTTCCCTTGGAAAAAAAAATTGTCTCAAAAAAAAAAAGGTTGCCCGTGCGCGCATATATATGAAGACAATAGTTGGTAAGGCAATGGGAAATCAGCACAAAGTAGTGGTTGAAGAACATTTCATAGTAAAAGACCACACACATTCTATATACATTAAGTTTATAATTGCATAGTCTATACATGTATCTACATATTTATAAAAGTTGATAGGGAAAAGGGTCAGAAATACCCTTAAACTATGTGAAAGAAACAAAAATGTCTTATGTTTATAGTTTGGCTTAGAAATGCCCTTACCGTCAATATTTTGGTTCAAAAATACCCGCCGTTTGTTTTTTGGTTCAAAAATGCCTTTGGCATTCTGTGTAGTAGTAGTAGTAGTTGATGCTATTAGTTAAATGTATCACAAAGTTTCTATATGCCATTTTCATTAAATTCGATTTTTTTTGTCGGTTGATGATAGAAAATATTCCAGTGTTTCTATCATGAAGCTTAACATCTTGTTTGGATGGGTTACCTATTGTCTTGTATCGTTTTCATACAGTGTTTTTTATGACTATTATTATTAAATTTCATTGTATCATCTTGATAAACCCAAGGGAGGGCCCACATGCACCCATGAGGGTGCACGTGCACCTGGTAACTTTTTAAAAAAAGACGTATAGACAGTTGATAAAATGAATATATATTTAGTTGTGCACCCTAACAAACAAAATTTCATTATGTCTTTGTCACGACCCGAGCCTACACCCTGGACGTGGCCGGCACTCGAAGACCATTGCTGGTCCCCAAGCGAACCCTCATCCTGGCTGACTACAAGCGGAAAACTGATTCAAGCATACAAAGCTTAAAAACTGAAATAAAAGTTCATAAAACTTAAATATAAACTTTAAGTCCAAAGAAAACTCTG
>JAJOOR010007991.1:0-20916 GCA_036250505.1 Solanum acaule
AAAATATTTCAAAAAAGAATCGACAAAAAATCCACAACAAACAAACTATAAAAAAAAAAAAACTGAATGAAATTAAGGTTATTGTAAATAAAAATTCAATATCTTAGTTCAAAGCATGCTTAGAACTAGGATGGGATGGGGGAAGAATATAAAGTACCGCGATTTGGTGGTTTTATAAAAAACCTGAAATCGCCGAAAAAGATTGAGCAAAGCACGGACAAACGACTCTCTAAAGACAAACAGTAAAATTCGAAAAAAAGGAATTAAATATGCAAGAGTCTAGTTTTACAAGGTAATTAATCTTAATTAATGCTAAAAAGAGTTGGGCTTGGGTGGATGGGCCGTAATTTAATGGGAAACTTTCAAAAACAACAAACATTAGGCTTTAAATAGGACTCCATAGCTATAGTTCACTAATTACAATTCGTAGCAATATTTTGGTTTGCTACATATAGTATTTTTTTTGCGGATTTGGAGAAAAAAATATAAATACAAACTAATTTGTGTAAAATGAATACATATTAAGAGGAGAGAGGCAGCGCGATCGAGAGAGGAAGGAGAGAGGAGCGAGATCGAGAGATGGAGGAGAGAGGATTGTATTTTGTATTTATTTTGCATTGTATTATATATTTATTAGTGCGTAACTATTCTGTATTTTGTATCAATTCTATTTGAAACACAACGAGTACAATTGTTTTCATTCTTTTTTTATTGGATTCAATTGATACATAATACATTTGATAGAAATTATTTATGCATATTATATTCATATGAATACAAATACAATTGATACTCCCTCCGTCCCATTTTATATGTCACATTTTTACTTTGCACTTGCATTAAGAAATGATGTAACTTTACCCTTCTACCCTTATTTATTTTTTTTGGAACTCAAGTTTTCAATCAATGAATATGAATTAATTAATTTAAACAATGAACATAATTCATTTACTTAACTTTTCTAAGTTGGTCAAATGTATGTTTTCAATGCTAATAACTCACAAGGGTGAAAAAAAGGAACAATATGTTAATTTATGCATTGATTTTATAAAATGACAAGTATTATGGACCAACTATTTATAGAAAGGGATGACATATAAAATGGGACGAAGGGAGTACAAAATTACAAATATAGTCTTTCGAATACAATTGATATAAAATACAAAACTCTCACCTATATTTGATTGAATACAATTGATATATAATATATTTGAATGAATTTCTTCTTATTGACTGGAGAGAGAGTTTTCTATTAAAAATATATATATATATGCAGTGATTTTTTTGAGATTTTTTAAAAACTTATAGTTGTTTTCCATAAATATGTTGGCATTTTTGCCATTATCCATAGTTTTTTCCTAATTTAATTGGGCCGAATGGACGATCGTTGAATTACCTTGTGCTGGGCTATGAAATTGTAATTATTTTGTATTTAGCGTCTTGCTTATGTAGTTTCCCCTAAAAATTAAGGCCTAGTATTAAGGTTAGGTTTTAGGCCACACAACTTATTTTGCCGCCATTAATCTAACGTAAAGCTTCATTTTTATTTGAAAAATGATTACAAAAACCCAGGGCTCCTAGCTTGCACAAAAGCACTAAGATGAGCGTTGAACCAGTGCACCAAATCAGCTTATGTATTTTGAGGGTGAAACAATTAAATATAGAAAAATTACATAAATAAACAACTTATTTTACCCTATTCTCTAAAATTCTCTACCATTTGAAAAAAAAATTAAAAAGTTCTTACTCTCGCATATTCTCAGACATCACTCTTACGTGATGTATCGGGATGCGATGCATCTGAACAGGTGTGTCTTATATCAACAAAGGTAACGTATCAAGACGCGATTTATCAGGGCGTTAAGCGATTTTTATCGAGACAGGTGTGTCGTGTATCAACAAAGATAATATATCGAAACGTGATGTATTAGACGTTAAGTGATATATCCGAAACCGAGATGCGAAGTATCGAGATATTGAGTGATGTATCCGAAATCGGGACACGTTGTATTAAGACATTGAGTGATGTATCCAAAATTCTAAAAATTTAAGGAACTTTTATAACTTAAAAACAAAAAAGTAGGGATAGAATGTAATTAGCTCTTAATACTATGAAATTAATGTAAAATATAATTAAATATATAACCCTTGTTCAAATATGTGTATATACGTAAAAAAAAATTGTAGTTAACAAGTACATGTGCATCACTACCCTTCCACATTGGTTCACCTGTGTACATAGAGCAAGCTTATACAGGAATAATTGCTCAAAGAGTCTCATTGCCTCAAATATGAAGGTTACATATGAATCATGAATGGTTGTAGTTTTAAAATAAGCAGTACACTAGTGGCAACTAAAGCAAGGAATAGCTAAAGTCCTAAATGTGCCCGGACATCACTTACCTTTAGGGGTGGAAAAATTAAACTCAACCCGCCCAATCCGCCCAAATTCATTCAGGTTTGGGTAGGTTATTAACCCACCCATTTGTTAGTGGAATCCATTTCAACCCATTAAAAATTGGGTTGATATGTAATCCAAATTTAATTTTTGAGAAATCTTGTCCAAATATTTTTAAAAACTTTGTTTTGATTTTATATGAGAAAAATTTATTAGGTACTAAAAGCTTATAAAATAACAAATAAAGCTATTAAAACTTAGTAAAATTTGAACGGATTGGGTTATGACCCATTACTAACCCGTTGCCTAACCCATTTTGACCCAACCGTCTTTGGCCCAAACAAATTTGGTTCAGATTGGGTCTTGACCCGTTTATTATCTTTGACCATTTTGACCCACCCAAATTTAACCCAACCCGCACAATTGCCACCCCTACTCACCTCATGAAAAACATGTCATATTACGGAGCCATATGCCTTCTAGGCTCCTACACGCAGTATTTAAAAACCTATGCCTATGAGAACTTCATGCTGAATATGTTTGGGTACAGGTTGTCAAGTAATAAAGGTTACAGGTTACAGGTTCCAGTCAGTAAACAGCTTAGGGCAAGAATCAGCCTGTGTAAATGAATGTGAAGAGGTAACACACACTGGAGCAAACACTCGTCAAGTTTAACCTATTATAAAATTTATCAGCCTCTTAGAGAAGCAAATCGGGCAGTCAAATCATCATAATCTGGTAGTTTGGGATGCACATGACATGCCTGGTTGTCTGGCTGAAATGAATTGGCACGAGCAAATATAGGTGTTGCCTTCGATGGAGAAGCCTGCTCATGTGGGAGGGAAATAGATCTTTTGGGGAAAAGAACCATATCTGATTCCATTTTATCCTGATCTCCATGGGTTTGATTATTTGAGAATTCACCAGTATCAGGAGTTGCCAGAGCTTGTGGCTTTTTTCTCACATCACACTTTGATGGTCTTTTACTGTAATGCAGCAATAGTTTATCTATCATTCTTTCCTCTTCATCTTTTCTATGGCGTTCATCCTCAAACAAAATCTGCAAGCCTTTCCTTGAATGTTCCCTTCGCCGGCTACTTGAACTTCTCTTGGCTGCTCTGGCATCTTCAGACTTGTCCACTTCGCCGTGATTATTTGTAGCTGATTTATGGTGCTTTCTCCTAACAGATCTCGGTTTGGGCAAAATCACATCCTTGTGAGAGAATTCTTTATCATGACCATGACTATTTGTTCTAGTGGGTTTAATAGTTTGAGCCACATGATCAGAAAGATCTGATTCTTTAGTGATCTTAATTGTTTCAACTCTATTGGATGGAGAGGAACTTCTGAAATGGCCATCAAATTCAGAAGCAGACTGCTTAGAACCTTTAAGGCCTCTTTCCTTGCTATCGTTTGGCTTTACATAAGGAGGAGGGATGGCTTTCTCTTTGGACTTACTGTATGGTGGAGGGAGAGCAAAGTTGGCATAGGATGTCATTAACCTATTTCCAACGTCCTGCTGAACCATTTTTGTTGAGTTAACAGTATTCTTTTCAATGGCTGTGTCCCAAGCAGAAGTGACATCTTCATTTCTGAAAGGGAGTCCCCTACTAGGAGCAGTCTCTGATCTTGCACAAGATAGAGTGTCCTGTGCTCTTCCTGTGAGAATTTGGCCATGATTTTCATTGTGTCTAGTGAATTTATTATCAAAACCTTCTAGCCTCTCTCCATGTGATGAGCTGCCTGATTTTGCTATCCTTATTGAATTATCATCTTTCTCCAGGACTGCTTTGTTTCTTATCTTTGTCTGTTCCTCCTCCTTGTCAAACAAGATATCATGTTTTTGCCCCATTGAATAGCTTGCTTCCTGCTTTGTATGATGTTTATTTCTATCCTTATTTGATTCTTTTCCTTCAGAGGAATGAAGATCCTTCTGCTCTTTTTTCAAGACAACACCCTCTCTGCCATTCTGTATATTATGTTGATCATTCAATCCCTTGTGCCTTTCACCAAGTACAATGTCAAGTTTATCAGCTTTTAAACCACCATCCTTGCCATTTGGTAGAATGTGGTTGCCAGCAGAAGCATGTGAAAGTCCACTCCTGCTTGGTTGAACCTACAATAATTAAGCCGTAGACAACGGTCAAACTTCACTTTAATCTAATATTTTAGGTAAAGTTATGTTTCTTTTCCCCAAACTTTTCCCCAGACAGTTGAAAGAAGTACAAATTATGATATTTACCCGAGATGAAGGATGACCATTCATTTGGAGGCAAACACTAGCAACATTTACACCTTTTAGCAGCCAAGGAAAATTTCAGTTTTAAACTAAAATTATGTACCTGTGCAAATGCCATCCTCTTTTGAAATCCCATGGAGTCCCACCTTATGGAAAATTCTACCGCTATATCTTGCAGCAGCTGAATTCTCTTCTCCACTGCAGGGGGCCTTGAAGATAATATCTCGACAAACTAATAGCACTGAAGGAAGTCAGATATAAAAGATAGATGAAAAGAGAAGATGTTAAGGACAGAGTATAATAAGCAAATCACCTTCTGGTTAACAAAACATTCTAAAGAGTTCCCGTATCTCTCCTGAAATAAATCCCTTAGCTCTCGTAATTCTGGCAAATCGGAGAATCTTGCTGCAGCAAACATCAACGATGCCACAGCTTCTCTGCAGTTCTCAGGACAGTCCCTGGATATAGACAGTATGTGTAAATTATTATTAAAGTTCTCACCATCATAGTTGGGAAACAATGCTTTTGTTAAGTGTCCTACATCAGTCGAGGGAAAGGAGTGTTGTCTTGTTATTACATGATTTTGGGCATTCTCACCTCATGAGAACTTTTGCAGTTGATAATGATAGCATCCTAGGAAGCTCAACTCTATTCAAGCACAAGGATGACATTTTGAAATCTCCAAGAAGGCCATTACCAAGATCTCAAGCTAAAGAGTTGCAAAACAAGGTCACTGGACTTCCAAGTGTAAATACAGAAGCTAAAGGATATGAATTGCTTAGGTGCTATAATTATTTTATGGACAAAAATTCAAGTCTAAGAATAGGTGGATTGGCATCCAAGAATCAGCAACAACATAAGTGTAATCCCACAAGTGGTGTGTATGAAACCTTACCCCAACCTTGTGAAGGTAGAGATGTTTCCGATAGACCCTCGACTCAAGTAAAGCATACAAAAAACAAGTATGCAAAGCAAGTACAGTAGCGAAGAAGTCATGCTGAAACAATGAACAAGAGAACAGTAGCATGCCAAATGAAATATGATAACCGAAGCAAATGAAACATCAAGTAATACTAAAATGGAAGGATAAGATAATAATAGAGCAATAATAACAATATTAAAAATGAAACTAGACAACACTCGACCTACTAACCTTCTAACCTAATCCTCGACCTCCTCGGTAAGTTGCAGGTGCGTCATTTCTGTCTCCAAGACTTCTTCAGTCTACCATTACCTCTACCTCTCCTTAGAATCCACTATAGCCAACCTCTCGAACCTTCTCATTGGGGCATCTGTGCAGCTTCTCTTCACATGTTTGAACCATCTCAGCATCACGTCCCTTATCTTGCCAACCACGAAGGCCACTCACACCTTGTCTCTGGTATCTTCGTTTCTGATCCTAGTATGCCCGATCCATCTCAACATCCTCATTTCCACTACTCTCATCTTCTAAACATGCAAGTTCTTGATCGACCAACACTCCGCCTCATACAACATAGCAGGTCTAACCACCACTTTAAAAAAACATACTTTTAAGGTTTGGTGGCACATTCTTTATCACACAAGACATTGGATGTGAGCTTCCATTTTTTTGAGAAAAGGGTAACCTTGTATTCACACCAAAAGATTCATCATCCAAAAAATGATGAATTGGAAACTTAAATCCCACATAGGGTATTCTTTACAAGTTTCCTATAAAATCAACTATTTCTAGTATCTCCCCTATCAGATTTTATTTACACCAAAAAAACAAAAGGCTTTATACAATTCATTCTAAATATTCTGTAAGTTGGTTTTTTGTCCATCAAAGCACCTTGAGTTCCTTTCTTTTCAAAGAGTCCACCATATGCATGTTGGGATAGTTCTTCACCAGAATTCTTTTCTTCCTCTGTTGCCAATACCTTTCCAACTGCTTAGGAGTTCCATTGTCGTGTTAGGCATCACCCACTTAACATCTAACAAACAAAAAAAACATGTTCCATAGGCTCAAAGTTGCCTTTCAGTGAAGGAATAGATGATCATTGATTTCTTCTTCCTGCTCGCACATGACACATCTTGAGCAAACCTGCTAGCCCCTTTTCCGTAAAGCCTCATGAGTTAGGCATGCCTTTCTACATACCAACCAAGTAAAACAAGCCATCTGTCTAGTTCTATATGTAGTGTGTTAAGATTCCAATAACATGATATCACTGTGAACAACCCCTTGATGTGTAGTTTACATCTAGGTTTGTCATGTCTCACAGATAGAGCTGGATGTGAGTTTAGAACTTCCAATAAATTGGCAACTTCTCCAATTTCCTAGTCATTTAATGCTCTTCTAAATAAGAGCTCCCAACCATGTTGGCTCCAAACTTGGGATACCTTCGCATTCCTTTGAAGACTTAAGGTATATAGGTGTGGAAAAGAGTTTCTAAGACTATATTCTCCAATCCACACCTCATGAAAAAAGTCATTTTTTAAACCATTACCCACAGTGATTGAGATGTTATTGATGAACTGGGGCCACAGTCTTCTTATGGTTTTCCAGACACTACACCCAATGGTGCCCACAACTTCCTCAGTTGTCCATGAAGTAAGTAAACCATATTTCCCTGCTATAAATCTTCTCCAGATGGCTCCCTCTTATAAGCAGAACCTCCAGAGCCATATTTGCAAAAGAGAAATGTTCTGTTTTCTGAGGTTCTTCAAACTAAGCCCCCCTTGCTGATTGTTGAGGGTCAATACATCCCATTTCACCAGATTGTAACCTCTCTTCTCCTTGTTTCCTTGCCATAGAAAGGACCTCCTCACCCTGTTAAAAAAATCTCTCAATGCTCTTTGGTATAGGGAAAAGGCTCATCATGTATGTTGGGAGGCCATCCAGTACTGACTTGATGAGAGTCAATCTGCCCCCTAATGATAGATATTGACTTTTCCACATGGACAATTTTTTCTCACACTTTTCCATCACCCCACTCCACACTTCCAATTCTTTATTTTTTGGCCCCTAATGGGAACCCCAAATATTTAGTTGGTAAGGAGTCCACTTGACAACCCAAAATAGCAGCCAACTTTTGCAAATTCCCAACCTTGTTGATAGGGAAGATGTGGCTTTTCAACCAGTTTACATGAAGACCTGAGATTCCTTCAAAAATAGTTAGGATGGCTCTTAGATGTCTGATCTGACTTGACTCTGCTTCACAGAAAATTAAGGCATCATCTGCATATAACAGATGAGATACTTCAAGATCTTCCCCTCTTCCTGACTGAGCACTTAAACCTTTCACCCATCTATTTGCATTTGCTATCCTGACTATGTGATTTAGACCTTCCATAGCTAGCAAGAATAAGAAAGGTGGCATGGGTCCCCTTACCTAAGACCCCTGTGAGAATGAAAGGAATCTTTTGTGTTGCCTTCTGGATGTGAGCTTCCATTTCATCCACCCTGCTCCAATACGACGCTTAACATAATTGTCAATCATTTCCTTGAATTAGTGACCCCAAATACTTGAAATTTCCTTTCTTATTCTTGGGAATGGCTTGTGTTTCAATCCTTACTTCCAAATCTGCCACGTGAGTTACGTCACTAAACTTGCACTTCAAATATTTTGTCTTAGTCCTACTCAACTTGAATACTTTAGACTATAAGGTCCGTCTCTAAACCTCTAACGTATCGTTAACTTGATCATGTGTCTAGTCAATCAACACTATGTCACCATGGCACCTCTCCTTGGATATGCCACATCAGTGCATCCAGTAAATAGAAATGGGTTAAGGGTCGATCCTTAGTGCAACCCCATCATGACTAGGAAGTGATCTGAGTCTCCTCCTACTATCTTCATATGTGTCTTGGCTCTACATGTCCTTAGTTGCCCTAACGTATGTTGTAGGTATCCAAGGTTTGTCTCTAAACCTCTAACTTATCGTTAACTTCGTCGCATGTCTCGTCAATCAAAACTATGTCATCTGCAAAGAGCATACACCATGGCACCTCTCCTTGGATATGCCACGTCAGTGCATCTAGCAAATAGAAATGTGTTGAGGGTCAATCCCTAGTGCAACCCCATCATGACTAGGAAGTGATCTAAGTCTCCTCCCACTATCTCAATTCGTGTCTTGGCTCCATCAAACATGTCCTTAGTTACCCTAATGTAAGATATTGGTATACCTTTAGACTCCAAACGCCACCACGAAGCCTCCTAGGAACATTTTCATAAGCATAACCAGGAAGTGTTCCGAGTCTCCTCCCACTAGCCTTATTTGCGTCTTGGCTCCATCACAGAGTCCGGAGCCAAAAAGGCAATAAAATTGAGTATAAAACCAAAAGGGCAACATTTGGATGTAGTTGTTGATGGTGTTAAATTCTATGTATAAGTAGAATGGGTCTTACAAGGCTCATTCTGACACGAGTCTTCCCTTTAAAAAAAGGGCATTGACTTTTAAAAGAAAATTAATATTCCTTCTTCATTATTTATTCAGTCATTTTGTTATTGTGTTAATTTATTTTTTCTATTTATATGTAAATAAAAATGCAAGTGATGCGGTCAAGTTTAATAATTTTTTATATAAGTTGATAATATTGAGGACAAGATATAGGGACATGAAAAAAATATATAAAGGACAAAAAGAATTTTTATCTTTTTTATGTCAACAAAAAGAAGACGCAGTTTAGGGTTGTGTATCGTTCGGTTCGGTCTGATTTTGAAGTTTATCAGTTTGACTTATTGGTTATCGGTTTGTAGACATGTTAAGCCATTAAGATATTGGCTTATCGGTTACAAGTTTATCAATTATTGATCGTTATCAGTTTAACCATTAGGATTTCAATGATTTTTTTTGTGTCAAATCCTAACATTGAAACCAATAGCCAAACTAATAACGATCAATAATTGATACACCAATAACCGATTAGCTAATATCTTAATGGTTTTATAACGGTTTAGCATGTCTACAAACCGATAACCAATAAGTCAAATCGATAAACTTCAAAATCAGACCGAATAGAACGATACACAACCCTAAACTGCGTGTTCTTTTTGTTGACATAAAAAAGATAAAAATTTCTTTTTGTCCTTCATATTTTTTTCATGTCCCTATATTTTGTCCTCAATATTACCAAATTATATAAAAAACTATTAAACTTGACCGCATCACTTGCATTTTAATTTACATATAAAAAGTGAAAATAGAAAAGAAAAAACAAACACGAAAACACAACAACAAAACAATTGAATAAATATGAAGAAGGGATATTAATTTTTTTTAAAGCCAGCGATGTTTCTTTTAGAAGGGAAGGCTTATGTCGGAATGAGCCTTGTAAGATACATTATGACATGAGCCTTATACATAGAATTTAACATTGTCAATGGCTCCATCCAAATGTTGCCCTTTTGGTTTCATACTCAATTTTGTTGCCCTTTTGAAAATTTTGCTCAATTTTTTTGCCCTTTTGGCTCCAGACTCCTCCATCATACATATCCTTAGTTGCCCTAATGTAGGTTATAGGTACACCTTCAGCCTCCAAACACCTCCACAAACCCCCCTAGGAACTTTGTCATAAGCCTTTTCTTGGCCAATGAAACGCCATATATAAATCCCTCTTCCTCTCTCCCTATAATGCTCTAGCAATCTCCTTACGAGACAGATGGCTTCTGTAATCGAACTGCCAAGTCCTTGTGCATTCTGTTCCATCATAACTTATGTAAAGACTCATGTGCGACATGCTTAATTGAAGCCTTAAAGTAGCTTCATTAAAATTTAGTTAGATCTCTCATGCTATCCTATTTAAGAGAATAACTGGTATGAGGTATCTGTTACAAAACAGATTCCCAAGTAGAAAATTGTTGTTAACCAATTTTCTTTTTTAATAAATAATTCTGTAACTACCTATTGAGATTAAATTTGCATAGAATAAAATTAATGATATCAGGTGTAGAAGGTCCGAAGACAAACACTTGTGTACCTTAGTTTCTGCATGTTGGAGAGCTGCTTCACAATATATTCACAAGATTGTTCCACAAAGTCATAGCAGGACAAGAGGTTCTGCCCAAGCAAAAATTCTTCAGTCTGCATCACCTCGTCAGAAATCATCAAACCACAATTAGATTCTAACTTTTCAGAATATAAAAGAGTGTAAAAGAAATGAAAGAATGCATTAAGCCTTCTTTTAGCATTGATTAATTAATCAAGCTCAAACGCAAGAAGTTTCAGGTCACTAGAACTTCAGCTTATTTTCAGAATGCTTAGCTGGTGCACAGGTGTCTACAAAAACTTAAGCTAGAAGAGGTAACGTAGGGCTGAAAAGACCGAGGAAGTGCACACCAAAATATACTGATAATTTTTTTAGTTGTTTCTCTTTCCTAGTTTGTTTAAAATTCTGCTAGCTATTTCCAAGTTTAGTTCCTTACTTTCAGTAAGCAGTAAATCAGTTTAGCAGACTTAGCAGTACTTAACAGTATTTTAGTCAAGCTGTGATGTATACATATAGTCCCTGATGATCAATAAAATTATATCTTTCAAGTCACTTTACTTGTTTTCTTTGCTGTCAAAATCCTACCATTGCCATCAGAGCCTTTTTGTTCTCAAGGGACTTGTGAGAGCTTGAGAGTGTTTGACTGAGTGAAACCCAAACACTTAAACAGACCATCCATAAAATCAGCTTTCAGAATTATGGAAGGTGACTATTTTTTTCATCAACTGCTCCACCAGTTTTTGATGGAGAAAAACTATCAAGTTTTGGAGGTTTGGGCTATTAGGATGGAAACCTACATGGATGCATGCGATCACTAGGAGCGGTAGAGGAGGATTATGGAGTTCCGCCTTTACCAGGAAATCCTACCATAGCTCATATCAAAACTGATAAAGAAAAGAAGACCAGCAAGTAGAAGGCGAAGGCGTGATTCTATGTTGCAGTATCTCCTACAATTGTTTCCCAGAATCATGACTCTTAGTTTGGCTAAGCCAGTATGGGTCTTTATGGGGGAAAAAATATCATAGAGATGAAAGAATTTGAGGCGTGAAGGTTTTAAACCTGGTGAGCGAATTTGAAATGCAAAAAATGAAGGAATTTGCGACAGTTAATGTGTACTCATATAGACTTATCAATCTAGCAAATTAGCTAAAGTTACTTTGTTTGAATTTTCGACAAAAGAACTGTGAAGAAAATTCTTGTTACTTTACCTAAAAAGTTTGAAGCAACAATTCATTGGAAAATACATAAAACATTACTTTGGCAGAACTTTCAACTTTTTGCAAGCACAAGAACAAAGAAGAATGATGAGGAATGAGGCAGTTGTTGAAGGAGCTTTACAAGCAAGGTAACAATTCAATTCGGGAGGCAAAGCCAAGATGCAGAAGTTCAAGAAGAGATATGCTACAGCAACAAAAGTTGCTGCAATTGATAGCAATTCTAGCAATGACAAAGGTGGAAAATATCCACCTTGCCAGCATTGTGGGAAGAGAAATCATCTAGACTTAAAGTTTTGACCTGTTATGAGATGCAGAAAGTGTCATAACACAACACTTAAATGAAGCACAAATTGCATACCAACAAGAAGAGCAATTGTTTGTTGCTACTTGTTTTGCAAGTAAAAGTTCAAGCGAAAGCTGGTTAATTGATAGCGTTTGTACAAGTCATATGACTCATGATATAGGGAGTTAGATAGATCTGTAACCGCCTATTTCTTAGGGCAAAGGGCGCTCCATCCTCCTAACTCCTTCCACTTCTCCCAGGGACTGGAACTACGGCTTGACCTTCGGGGAAGAAGTCCGTGGGACCCCTCCTTCGAGGGCGCCTAGATAGTGAAAGGTTATCCCTTTGCAAGGCTAGAAGCTCTAAAGTTAGAATTGGTAATAGTGTTACCATCTTGCCAAAGGGAAAGGCACAATAACTATTGAAAGATCCATAGGTACAAAGTTAATTTCGAATGTACTCTTTGTTTCTAAACTTTATTTTGTTAAACGCAGGGTAATTTTTGGAGAATGGTTTCGAGCTTATTTTTCAAGACAAGTGTGTGATCTTTGATCTAAATGGTCAAGAAATCTGTTAAGTTAAAATGAGAGGAAAAAGTTTTCCTACGATCCAATGGAGGAAAAGTTGGATCCAAAAAGTTTTTTCTTTGGCTTCGTGGTTTACTTGCAAAAGATAGAAGTTGGATTACCTCAATCTAGTCTTACTGCTCTCCACGCTGACAAACAAGTTCCATTCAGATTGCTGCCTATCCGGTTTATCATAAAAGAACCAAACATATTGAAGTGGACTATCATTTTATTAGAGAAGTTGTAAATAAAAGAGCTTATGCACTCCACTCGCTGTCTACTGAACGAGCGATAGAGCGAGCGAGCGAAGCTCTCAATCTAGTGACTTCCCTCAACCTTCTCTTTCATTTCCGCTTAAGCTTCCCAGTTTGTGGGATTAATTGATTGGATACCCGAGACCCATAATATTTCCTAGGAACAACTTCTACGACGAAAGGCATAAAGGCATGATTAGTTCCACAAATCTCACTGCAGTGACCATAGTAATAGGACTCCTTTTGCTGTCCCCAAAGCTTCTTTCTTTTTCTTATTCCCATTTCTCTTTTTCTTTCCTGTAGTTTTTATTCTCTTTATTTTGGCAAAATTCTCAATAGCTATTTTCCTTTCTTTAAATCTTCTTTTTTGGGATTTAATACATTTGTAATCGAAAATCTAACCTTATTTCCAAAATTATTTTTATACATTTCTGACAAATTTTGTAACTCGTAAAATTAGGACTTCTCCATATGTATCCCGTGATTTTCAAGTAGCTGATGTGTTTACAAAATCAACGGCATGATAGCATCATCGGTTTCTAGGAAAATTGATGTTTTTGATTCATCAACATCAATTTGAGGGGATGTAGCGACAAGATATTCTAAATAGGGTAAACTAAAAATAGAGATATTTTATATTTACTAGTTTTGATGCACGTGCGTTGCACGTGAATGTCAAACAATGTAGTATACTATTTTTTAAAATAATGTCAATATTATTAAACCAAAAATTTAAGTAAACATATATATAAAATAATAATGTTTAAGTTTCTATAATTAATGGATGTAAACTTTCTTATGAGTACTAATTGTGTGCATACTGAAAGTTGTCAAATCAATATCCCAAAACATTTATATTTATTTATAATATATAAAGCTTAGATATGGATAAAGTGATGTGGCACCTCTCAATGTCCTCCAATTACATTTATCTTTTTTCCCTTTTGACTTTTTTCTCCTTTTAAAATCAATTGTGATGTGTAAGAATAAAAACAAACACTCTTAAATCTCTTAAATATACCTTCTCTTCCCCTATAATTCCTTGTTTAGTTATTGTTGTATTGTTGGAGTTCTTGCTATTAATATAATATAAATATAAAATATAAAGAATATACTAAATTGAGCGTTTTAAGTTGGGGATATTATAGTAGTTTAACATTCAAGTTATGGGAGCGTTCCAATTTGCTTTGAACTCACTCAACAGCTGCAAATCACAATTGATTTTTTTAAGAGAAGAATAGAAAAATGAGAACTCTTTGAAAATGTCACAACTCATCAAATAAGTCAGGTGTTTGCTTTAAATGTTATATATAATAATAAGTAAATAAATATAATATGAAATATAGAATATGTACTATTGGGTGTTTTAAGAAGAAAAAGTCATAATTCTTCAATGTGAAAGGGTGACTGCTTTTAAATTTTAATATAATATAACATAACAAATAAATAAATATAATATAATCTGAAGTATAGAAGATATACTCAATTGGGCATTTTAAGAAGAAGAATCGAAAACTTATAAAATTTGTAGTTTAAAAACGAGTGGGAAACCTTCTATTTATAGCCAACAAAAGGTAGTATGAACAAGTGTAGTTTTAAAATGTGAGAGAACCCCTCAAATTTATAACCAACAAAGGATAGGATGAAAATTGTGCTTAGTGTGCTTTATAAGAAAGGCCACAACTCGTTGGAAAAGTCACAACCCTTCGAAAAAGTCATAACTCTTTGGAAAAGTCACAACTCTTAGAAAAAGTCCCAACCCTTCGAAAAAGTTTGAACCTTTCGAAAAAGTCACAACTCTTTAGAAAAGTCACAATCCTTCCAACAAATCACAACTCTTTGGAAAAATCACAACCCTTCGAAAAAGTCTCAATCCTTCAATTTGAAAAGGTGTTTGTTTTTAACACAAATAAATAAATCTTCATTTAACTCTTTTATAAATGAAGGGAATACAAATCTCTTTTATGTATATATATATATATATATATATATAAAAGAGAATTTTAGAACCATCTATGTGGCGCTCTCACATATGAAGATTCTAATTTAACCCTTCTTAGAAGTCAACCTTACAAAAAAATCACAACTTTTCACAAAAGTCACAACTCTTCATTTTCATTCACATCTTTTAAAACCCAACACTTAATTCTAAGGCACCAAAAGAAGAAAGAATAAACAAAGAAAATTGATTTCAATGACAATGCGACACTACTACTCTTGCGCTTCTCAGTCTACAACTCATAATGTTGTTGGAATGATTGAATTCATAACATTTGGCTTTTTAGTAAGCAAAACTTATATTTCTGCTAGTATTATTTGTAGGTTTTTTTCTGCTATAGAGGAGTCGAATTCAAATACATTAATTAAACTTCTTATGAAGCGTGTTTCATTCCTCAAAGTTTTCTTCCTCCTATTTCATGAAGCTTAATCTTTTATTGTAAGTCATAGTGATTCATGTTACTATTGCAATTTCTTTTTGCTATTTTGGTGACTTTTTTTAACACTGTTAAAAATTTTAGCAAGGATGATTGAAAATTGTTCTTGTGTTTTTTTCCTTTCTACAGGCTTCCTTCATATACTTTTTCAGAAAATTGTTTGTGGGTTGTGCTATATTTGATAGCATACAACAACAAATAGATAACTTATGTGGAACCAATGGTGAAGTTCGTTAAACGAACCGAACAAATTGTTTTCTTGCTTGCCACAGTTAGTATATTATTTTGATTGTTTTATCTTAGGTACAAACACTTTGTATGCCATTACTCTTGCTAGAATATTAGTATAGAGACAATTAGTCCACCTTTTTTTATCACAAGTTGACTAATTTGCCATATTTCTTTTTTTTATGACAAGGAAAATCCGCAGCCGCTACCCTTTGGATGCGCACAGGATAAAATTCCTCTCTTATTTTTGGTCATAATAAGAGATCAAGTTTTCTTGAAACTAACAAATGCCCAAAATACACTATAACAAAAATAATTTTATCGGCAATAAATATGCACATTGACAAAGAGTGCTAGAGCCTTTACCGACATAAATTAATTGTCATTAGATTTAATGTTGCTATAGACTTTAGGGACATTTATAGAGAGTACTAATTGTCTTTGAAAATACATATTAGCGGCAATTAAGCTATTAATTGTCGTTAAAGATCATTTTTGTTGTAGTGATAACTCTTTCTTTTGGCTTCTATTAACTTTGTGACCCTGTAAACTTGGATACTGGAAACTTGGATACAGCCCGACAAACTATCTTTTTGAAAAATATGTTAAGCAACATGACTTTTTCTTCTTGATTAGGTTGCCTTTATTATCATTTGTGGCTATTTGTGAGTTTCAAGTTCTCACAAGATTATGCTTTGAGATTTTAATTTGTTATGTATCAAAATTTTGGTTTAGAATATCCAGTTGTGAACAGTTCCATTCAAATGCCCCGTATTGCTTGGTTGATCATTGTATTAATTCTTTATAACGGCATACTATAACCATAACAATAACTATGGTTCAATTCCAAATAAGTTGGGGTTGGTGATATGAAATCTAAGCAATAGTAATGACTATTCTGAGACAATGAGGAAAAATCTTTATGATATTAACAATTTTAGGGTCATTTTTGACACATACAAGATACGACATACTATAATATAAAAGAGATTGATAGAAGTTCATAAGAAAGAAGCCGAAGGTTCTCCATTTGATTTTAGTTCATTATGTTTTTGTATGGACGTGATACTCTACTTAGGAGTGTTGTTGTTCGAGGCTTTATGGTCTCTTCTTTATAAAACAAAAGCACACGCAGAGAAAAGAAAGAGCAAGTGCAGCAGTTGAACAAGAAATTGAACAGAGAAGAACTTTATTTTGCTTGAACTGAAGGCTCTGTTCTTTTACAGCAGGCACTTAGAGTTATATATAAAATAAACGTTAACTTCTAACTCTTACAATAACTCTAACAAATAAGACTCCTAGCTTAATAAACAACTAACCTGATCATCATTCCTAAAATATAGGAACTGTTATTTGACTCAGTAAACTGCAGAAGTAAAACAGTAAAAGAAAACTCTAAGATGCACTAATTTTTAATCACTCCCCCCTTAATGCATGCTTACTATCAACAACTCCAAGAGTAGCCCTGAAATATTCAAACTTAGGCTTTATCAAGGACTAAGTAAATATGTTTGTGACTTGTTCATTTGTAGAAATTCCTTTTAGAACAACTTCTTGCTCCAGCACTTTCTCTCGAATGTAGTGATGACAAACTTCTATGTGCTTCGTCCGACCATGAAAAATTGGATTCGATGCAAGCTTGATAGCACTTTCATTATCACATCTAATTTGAACAGCATAATCAACTTTGCACAACATCTCTCCTATTAATCTCTTTAACCACATACATTCTTGTGCAGCCATAGTCGCGGCTACATTCTCAGCTTCAGTGCTAGATAATGTTACCACTGGTTGTTTCTTGCTGCACCAAGAAACCATAGTTGAACCAGTACTGAAACAATATCCTGAAATTGAATGTCTATCATTTGTATCTCCAGCCCAATCCGCGTCAGTAAATCCATCTAACATGAATTTCTCATGTCTTTTGTACATAAGACCATAATCTAGTGAGCCTTTCACGTAACGAAAAATTCGCCTTGCTGCATCTAGATGTGAGCTTCTTGGACACTGCATGAACTGAGAAACAATTCCAACAGAATAAGCAATCTCTGGTCGTGTGATAGTTAAATAAATTAAACTAACAACAAGTTGCTGAAATTCTTTGGCATCTTTAATGGCTTTCCTTCAGCTTTCATCAACTTGAGATGTGGTTCCATTGGAGTTGCCTTTTCTTTCGACTCCCCCATACCAAAACGTTGCAACAGTTTCCTCGCATGTCTTTTGAGAAACAAAATATCCTTGATCAGTTTTTTCAATTTCCAAACCAAGAAAACAGCTCACTTCCCCAAATTCTTCATTTCAAATCGAACTGAAAGATCATTTGTTAACATAGAAATCGCAACTTCATTATTTCCCGTAATGATCATGTCATCCACATATAACAAGACCATCATGTGCATTTTGATTCAATAAATAAACTAGAATCTACATCAGAAACTTTAAAGCCACAAAAAATAAAGTATTGGGAAACTTTACCATACCACGCACGTGGTGCTTGTTTAAGAGCATACAATGCTTTCTTTAATCGACAAACATGTTGAGGATACTGAAGAGAGATGTATCCTTTTGGCTGCTCCATAAACACGTCACGATCCAATTCTCCATAAAGAAAAGCGTTCTTTATGTCAAGCTGCCACAACTTCCAATTCATAGATGCCCGCAAGAGAAAAAATGGTTCTTACAATTACCATTTTTGCAACTGGACTGAATGGTTCCTCATAATCCAGTCCATAACTTTGAGGAAAACCACGTGCAACAAGCCGAGCTTTGTATTTGTCGACAACCCCATCCGAGTTTTTCTTCAAACAATAAACCCATTTGCAAGTGATCAACTCGCAATTCTCAGGCTTCGACACCAACTCCCACGTCTGATTTTTGTTCAAAGCATCAAGATCTTCTTGCATAGCTGCATTCCATTCGAGATGACCTTTGGCTTCTTCATAGCTTACTGGTTCATCCAATACTCCTGTAAAGAAGCAAGACGTAATTGAGCAGTAGTTCAATTGTACCTCATAATCTTTGAAGTAACTTGGTTGTCTTTTCTCCCTTATTGACCTCCTTTCAGTTTGTCGTTCAACATCATTTGAATTTGAGCTTCCTTCATTATTTGGTTCCTGCAAGTTGCTCTCTGGAAGCTGCTCAAAATTCTCTTGATCACCATCAAGAATGGTTTCTTGATTGCTGGTTTTCTGGGCAGAATGGTATGATGATATTTCGTCAAACACAACATCTATGGAAGTGACTAGTTTCTTGGTTTTAGGATCCATACACCTCCGCCCTTTCCTATATGAATCATAGCCAACAAAGACACTTTTTTGCTTTTGGATCAAGTTTGGTTCGGTTAGTTTTTGGAATATGAACATAACAAGTAGAACCAAATACCGAAAATGATTTACATTTGGCTTTTTCATGATATAGAATTTCGAAAGGGGATCTTTCTTTACCTGGCCATGGAGGCAAACGATTTATCACGTGACACGCGCATTGAATAGCTTCAGGCCAAAGTTGTAACACCTTGAAAACCAAACCTAGAAAAGGAATTGTAGAAAACTTACCTGAGCAGTGAACCACGGTAGGGTTCACGGACCGTGACAGGGACCACGGTCCATTGACCTACCCGTGGTAGGCAGTTGAACTCCACCAGGCCTAGACATCAGACCACGGGACCCTTCACGGTCCGTGGTCTTGATGACGGGTCGTGGGGGCGTCCGTAAAGATAAGGCAGTACCCCCCCTAGCAAGCCTCTAGACCCCCATGCCTAAGTGAAGACCACGAACACCTTCACAGTCCGTGGTCCTTCACACGGTCCGTGGGAGGGTCCGTGAACCAGGGCCCTCAGACCACCGGACCAAGTGAAGACCACGGGGGCCTTCACAGTCCGTGGTCCTCCACACGGTCCGTGGTGAAACCCGTGGACCGAACCCCCAGAACCTAAGGTCATTGGACCACAGACCACGACCAGCTTCACGGTTTGTGGTCTCTTTCACGGTCCATGAAAGTGGTCGTGGTCAGCCCGTCTGCAGCTTTAAGTCGGGGCTCTTTTGGTCTTTTCTTATTTCGTTGGACCCTTAAACTACGTCGTTTTAACCCTAAACTATGTGGTTTTGGTTAGTTTTAGCCTAGAAACATAACTAGAACTTACCAAGTCAAATCTTTCATCAAAACTTAGAAAATTAGAACGTAAAAAAAGAGAAAAGGTCGAGCAACCCTAGTTCAAGAACGCAACAAGGTTTTCATCAGTTTCAGCCTCGAAATCGAAAGATTTCTCCGTGGAATTCATCACTAGGTATGTGGGATTTCACTAGTGGGTTCCTTTCGCCCATTAGGTCCCTAGAATTCATTCAGATTATTGATTCCCTTATTATAACTAGACCTAGGGTTTCTAGAACTTCAGCAGATTATCAAGAATTAGTTATTTACATGTTCCAAATCAAATTATCATGTTATTACTTCGTTTCTTGCATGAATTTTAGAACCCTGACTATGTATTTCTTTAGTTCTTGAATTACACATGCTAGGTCAGATATTTCAGTATTTCAGATATACATGCCTCAGTTTTTGAATGTGTCATTATCAGCATATTAATGTGCATTCTCAGTTTGCATGTCAGTTTTGAGCTATGTAGTATATTATAGAAATTCAGTCATAATGTGTCAATCATTTAATCTATTGGGAGTAACATAATACCGAGTTGGACTAGGGTCAGTCACCATATAGTCCCAAAACTACGAGCCACGTAGGTTGTAAGTCCCTTTCGTGGGCATCATTTAGTGATCACACCTAAGGCTGGGCACCGGAACGGGTTGTACCGGTACCGTTCCGATTCGTTCCGGTCCGGTAGTATTCGGGACGGGATGGGATACACTGAACCGGTACACGGAACGGAACGGTATCATGATTTGGTACCGGTATACCGGTACCGGTTCATTCCGGTTCTGTTCCGGTCCGGTCCGGTCCCGGTAAATCATTTTTAATTAAAATAAAAAATAATATTTTTGTCATTATTTACTTTTATTAGTATTTCTTTTTTGTTTATTTAATTTTTTAAAATTACAAACTTAAGTTATTTAACTTACAAGTTATAAGTATAACTTAATAACTTATAAACTTCAAAAGATTCAAATCTTTAAAACTTATAACATAACTACATAAGCTCAAAAACTTAAAAAAAAACTTTATTAAACTGAACTTACAAACTTATATACGTAAAAATTTAAAAAAATATATTTAAAATAAACTTAAGTAAAATTATTATAGATTTTAAAACTTAAATACTATAAACTAATATAACTTAGAAAAATAAAAAAAACATTCGTATTTTCGTAATTCAAAATAACTCAAAAAAAA
>JAJOOR010007992.1:0-21950 GCA_036250505.1 Solanum acaule
GAAGGTAACATAATTTTCCTTGGCCTTCACTCATCCTAGAACCCGGCAGCTGATGCTTTTATGGAAATCCACACCAAAAACTGTACTGATGTTGAAGACGCTGGGGAACAAACTCACAGAAGAAGCTAAAGAGGTTCTTCACACAATTCTCATTAATTAAGTTGATTTTTTACCGTGTGATTTTCATCTACTACTGATGCTGGAAGCCTCTCTTCATTCTTCACTTCTTTCAAGTTCTGAGGAATGCAGAAGGTGAAATTATGCTTATCATTAATAGAAAAGATAGTAGATCTTAGTGCTAGTATCCAAGTCTGTAATTTGCATAGCATGCACGGTGATCTGCGGCTGTAGCTATGGGTAATTGTTGAACATCGATTGTTTTGAATTAATGTTGGTTATCACTTTAAATTACTTTTGTGTTGGCCATCATAGAGATAAATCTCTTGTCTATTCTTAAACTCGGGAGACGCTAAGATAGATAGACCAAAGGATACAGAAAGCTTGATCTTCCATTAAACTGAGTTGATTTGTGTTTAGGAGTGACGCCGGGACGAACACCTAGTTTGGTTACAAAACATGATGAAATATAAATGCTCGCCATTTAGGACTGTCTATCCCCGTTCAACGATGTAGTTAGACAGCTAATTGGAGTAGGCGATTAGAGGTCGGGAGACCATAATCATAAAATCAATCCTGTAAATCAGTAATTTGATAACCGTAGTTAGTTCATGCATGAGATGTGATACATGAAATCTATACATGTTGCAACCCTTGAATTTTTCAAAACTGTAAGTAATTTTATTATTTCATTCCTGCATTCTTAGTATTTAAATAAAAATCAAACACTTTTGGCACTTTTAAATAAATAAGTAGATTAGTATAATTTAGTAAATAGTTAATTGACAAGTCTTTTGGGTTCGATAATCCAGTTCTTTTAAGAGCCACTATATTACTTGTGCGACCACGTACACTTGCGTGTGCAATTGGGAGCAACACATAGAGTATCATAGTGAGAAATATCCTCTTCCTTTTTGTCGAATCTTTACTACCATTAACCAAGGAAGGGAGGAAAAAAATTCTGTCCATCATCAAGTACAATAGGGAGGAAAATCTAGATTTTTTTTGTCATTTTCCATGTTTCCCACTGCTTGTTTTATATTTTTCCATTTTGGCTAAAACATTCCATTTCCTACTGACACATAATTTTTTTTGCTTCCCAACTAAACTTGATGAAAGTTAAAAAAAATGCCCGCAATGCTGGTGTTTATCTTCATATGTATAACTAGCATTGCTATCAATTATTTTTTCCCCTTTCCTTTTGTAAGTTAGCCATAATCCTGAATTATGGGAACCAATATGGAAATGTTCAAAGCGTTTTTAAAATGAATCAAACTGTGAACAATTGAAGATAGTAAATATGCTCGTATTTTTTTCTTATCTCATGTGGTAGTGTAAGTAAGTGCTACTTTGGAATCATGGAGAGGAAGGATTGCATAAAGATAAATTTCATATTTGTGTATTCATTGGATCATTTTGGTTCGTGATTGCATTGAGGACATACAATAAGCTCCAGACATGAACTTTTCAAACCAAAAAAAAAAAAAAAAGAGAAGAAAAAAAATCAGTTCTAGATATGATAGTGATGTCATTTGATTTATGTCCAAAGGGATGTGCCAATATGGGCAAGAATTGAAATAAAAACTAACAATTGACAATTCAGATAGATACATTATAACTTTGTTTGTGTACATTGTATCTGGTATAATTAATGTTATTGTTAATATATAACCCCAATTATTTCAAACCTAAATCAGTATGAATCTGCTTTATAGTTATGTTATCTGATAATATATAACTTAAGTGTTTGATACATAACTTATGTATCGTTAAAAAAAAACCTTATGTGTCGTTTGTTATGTACCGAGCGAAGGAGCAATGTATCCGCGAGTTATGAAAAATTTGAGATTATTTTAATTTGGAAATTTTTCGAGATAAATGTAATTAACGCACAAAATGTTGGGGTTTCCGTACTTTATACAGATAAAAAAAAACTATATAAAAAGCCTATACTAACTTTTTTTCTCTAAAGCAAAATTAAACTTCACTATTTTCTCTAATCATCTTTATTTGTGGCTATTTTAGAAATAGATTTTTATTTTTATTTGTCACTTTTAACACATCAAGATAAAATAATTTATTTTTCATATATTTTACTTTTAATATTAATGACTTATTTCTCAAAAAAAAAATCAACACCTAATACTATAATATTAATTAATAAAGATAGTGTGGTAAAATAGTTATGTCAATTATTACTTTTTAATAGATATGTTAAATTCAAATATGACAAGTAAAAATGGATGGAAGGAATATGATTTCTTCTGTTTTTTGCTGAACACTTTGGGGTTTTTTTTTTTTGTTTTTAGTATTCATAGAAATACATGTGGCTAAAAGATACTTACAAGCTTTAGATGGTATGCGACTTATAGTAAAACAAAATATTTATTGCTACAAAATAGTGGATAATTAAAGGTGATTATGTCCAAAGGGATGTGCAAATATGGGTAATTCTCTAGCCTACACTTCAGTTTGATGAACTTAGGTTGGAAGTCTTATAAGTCTGAAAAATATAAGCTGGAAACTATGTGCTTGAAAGTTCTCTTTCAAATATTTCTGTTTACATCTCCATCAGCAATTATTCTCGGGCATTCATTCATATTCTCAAGTCTTAAAACCCTCTAACAAACAGAAGTTTTAAGAGGATATTTTACCCCCGAAGGTTGTTTCTTTCTTGTATTTCACTTGCTTCAAACCATCAATTTCACTACAAGAAAACTGTGAATTACATGAGAATTTTTTCTAGGGAAAATTTTCGCAACTATTTCATGCGGATTTTCTTGCAAAAGTTTTAAATTCCTCAATATTAGAATATATTACCTACAGAATGTATATTCCCAACAAATTTCGAAGGTAAATTTGGCGCCATTTTGCGCCAAACATGAACTTGCGATATTATCTGGGGAAAAGTAATGGCAAGTACTTTATCTCTAGCTAAATCCTCAAGTACATGAACCAAAAAAATATGTTAAAATCATTTTTTTATTCCATAGAAAAATCTCCAGGTAATTCATCCTACAGATTTTTCTGGAGATATTTTGGTGAAAATTTATCTGGGGATTTTATTACTTGGGAAATTATTTGGGGATTAGTTGATGTGAAATTTGTTGGGGATTTATCTAGGAATTTTATTACTTGGGAAATTATTTGGGGATTAATTGCTGTGAAATTTGCTGGGGATTTATATTTGGGGATTGACCTGGGGATTTTATTACTTGGAAAATTATTTGGGGATTAATTTGTTGTGAGATTTTTTGGGGATTTATATTTGAAGATTTACCTAAGAATTTTATTACCTGGGAAAATATTAAGGGATTTTTTGCTACAAATTTAGCTGAAAATTATTTTTTGAGAATTTACGTAAGAATTTTGTGACTTGAAAAATTAACAAATTACATAAAAGAACATTATAATAACATTAGTAAAAGTAATTTTAATAGGAAAATGTTAAAATCAAAGATAACAAACATATATATATATATATGTGGTGTAGGCGAACACCCCGATCTAATGTTTGTCTAAAATAGGCATATATCCACATTCCAGGTCGTTGATAGTTCAATGAAAGTAGAACAAATAGCAATTAATGTGGAAGATTGTGGTGATCCTACAACTTAACATTCAGTTTATCTTACTTTTGAAGGGGGGTTGTTTGAACAATTATTTATTACCAGCAACCATAAGAACATAGCATTTATTAAGGTAAGAGCTAGTACACATAGCATTATCCATCACTAATTTAAGTGGAAGATAAAAGGAGGACAAGCGGTAAGGCAAACAAATAATTATACAATACTACAGTATCTTATTATTTAACCAATTTGCATGCCACGTACAAAAGCTTGAGAGACGGTAATGTTGACATTGTCGTGTCAATTTTTTAATTCCGTTACAAGATAATTATTTTCATATATATGTAAGATTATTCGTTCAAACAATCCATGCTTTGATGCCACATGTGAGATTAAATACTTCCAGGATCTTGAACATGATAATCTTACATAGAGAATGTTAGAGGCACATACCTGATGCGGAAGACATCATCACAGAGAGAAGCGGAAACGTTAGTCGTAAATTGGTTTCTACCTCCTTGCCCTAACTTTATGTTACCACAACCGTCAACGATGAAATTATTGTAGAGAATATGTGGTAACCCTAATGGGTGGAGGGAGGACCAATTTATAGAGGTTATGACTAAATCTGATACGTCCATCAAGTAACCAATGTACGGACGAGATCTATTCCTTATTAATTATTATTTATGGTATTACTTGGGTTACAAGTAAACTTGGGCCATAAGTAAGAAATAACTAATAATAATTAATAATAATTCTTACATCTTCTTGATGTTTGTTGGGCATAGAACCCTTTCATATTTAGCACCATCATCTGCCAAGTTGAAATCAGCCTAATTTAGACAAATTGCTTTTATAATTATAAAAGGGAGGAAGCCTTGAATAGAAAAGAGAGTTGGATAATCCAATTTTGTTATACGACAAGCATACGTATTTACTATGATGTTAACTGCACCAGATTTTGTGTTCAAATGATCGATAGTTGCTACTTCAACCTGGTAAAGTTGCAGTGATTTGTCTGAGGGGGCGTTTTTCTCGACATCATGAATATATACGTACAGTACTTTATATGGAAAAAAAAAGTGTAATACAGTAATATTTTGGGTGTTTATCAAGAACTCAAGATGTGAAAAAATAGTAGTCATGATTAAAACAACAACTATATACACATATCTGGGGTCTCTTATGAGAATTTAATTTGTTTAGGCCAAAAACATTAAAGAATGTACTACAACGAGAGTTCATGATTGAAGCCCAAGTTATACCTATATCTAGTTTGTGACAAAAATGATGGAACTCCTAATAATTCTTCATCCCAATCTCCAGTTTCGGTTGGAAGAAAAGTTTTGAGGAAGAAATTGATGAGAAGATAAGTAATACTTTGGAGTTATTGATTAAAAAAGATAGTGCACCTAGCTTTGAAGAATGCAAAGAAAAAATTTGATGGACTTGGATGGAAAGAACCATTATACAGAATAATTGTTAGTATATTTTGTGAAAGTGACAGCTACAAAAAAGTATTGGCTACAAAAAAGCATGAATGACGCTAGAGGTTCACAAGTTAGAGAATTGGATTAAGGTCATCCGAAAAAAAATGAGAGTTCTTTAATTTTTCTGATGAGCTGGAATATATGTTAGGCGTTGATGATGTGAATTCTTCTTTATTATTTTTCGACTAGTATCTATCATACTTATTGAACTTTTTGATATTATATTATGCCTATGAATTTTTTTTCGTGATATATTTTCTTATAAAAAGATGTTTATGTTGAATTCTTAAAAGAAATCTTGCTACAATAATTTTATATCATTATATAATTTTTATTTGCATATTATATAAAAAAATTTAATCAAATATAAACATTTAAAATATATTTTTTATTAAAAAGTAATATTTTTTTAATTGAAATGAAAATTTTATAATATTTTATTGATATAATGTTTAATTTCATATGCATATTCAGATATTGAAAACAAACAATCTTAATTATTCAGTGTTCGGATCTAAAGATCACATCTTAATATTCAGATGTGCATTCAGATCTCTAGACATCTAAATTTTAATGCACATCTTAATATTCAGATGCTTATTCAGATTCAGACGTCTTAATCTTAATGAAAACAAATGAGGCCTGAGTAGACAATGGTATTTAATATAGGTAATTGGGATTGTGATTAAGGGTTAACCATTTACTATGGGTAGACAATGGCATTTACTATAGGTAATAAAGAAGAGGAGTGTATGTGTATGGGTGGATAAATACGGGTCTCTAACCAAGAAGAGGTGTATATGTGTATGAGGTTCTATATACTAAATAATTAATTATGAGATAATAAATAATATTGCGTAAAATAAATTTCTTAAAAAATTATTAAACTATTTTCATGCAGCTTTATTTGTGAAAAAAATTGTAAGATAATTCCTATTTTGTTACTTTTTACCAAAAAAATTTAGGATATTTTTAGTATTTTTTGCAAGAAAACTCGCAAGTAATTTACATGCGAAATATAAATCCCTAGATAAATTACTTGCGGATTTTGAAATTTGCAGGAAATAATTACCTACGAAGGTTTTACCATTGGATTATTTTTGGTAGGAAAATCCGCAGAAAATTAAGTTTCCTGCGAATTTTTGTATACAATCCCTAGGAAAATCCCCAAGTAATCCACACTTTTGTTGTAGTGTTTGGCTGATACATTTTGAGAGGATATTGCAGATCACGAAATACTAACACACATACAATAAGAGAATTAGGAAATAACAAAAGGAGTTTCAATATGTGTGTCCACCAAAACGTCTGTGTCTTTGCTGAAAGGAAAGTATGGCCCCCTTGAAAGCTTCTTCTCCAAAATCAGGAAACAGCGTCTTTGTAAAGTACAATTCAGAGTAAGCTAGCTCCCACAATAAGAAGTTACTGAGCCTCTGTTCTCCCCCAGTTCTTATGACTAAATCAGGTGGTTTAGTAGACTTGGTAGCGAGTTCTTGCTCAAATAATTTGTTGTTGATATCCTCTAAATTTATAAGACCATCCTTCACTTTACTGGCAATGTTTTTGGTTGCTTGTAACATGTCATATTTTCCTCCATAGTTTAGTGCCATCATAAGATGAAGTCCTTCATTGCCTTTGGTCGCCTCTTCTGTTAACTCTATGCCTTTCTGTAATGTTATGGGAAGTTTGGATCTACCTCCAATAACAGACACCCGTACTCCAAACCTGTTATGTTTAAACTAATGAGAAAATTGAAAGCACTACTCTTTCTGTCTCATATATACAAGTAAGTACCTCATAAATTCTTCGAACAACTGTTCATACAGTTTCATCAAAAAATCAACCTCCTCCTGCACAAAGTGCAAATTGTTACTAGCTAGGCACACAAATCAAATACTTAATAATAGTTTTAAACTCGGCATAAATTGGGACAAAGGAAGTAGTATACCTTAGAACGATTCCAGTTTTCAGTAGAGAAAGCAAAAGCAGTGATAACTTGTATTCCAAGTTTGGTAGAAACATTACAAATATTCTTAAGATTAGGAGTAAGAAATTTGTGACCTTCTTGCACAGGTAATCCTCTAGCTTTAGCCCATCTTCTGCTCCCATCCATTATTATAGCGACGTGTTTAGGGGTAAATTCTGGATGAACTAATTGATCATCATGCCTCAAACTCTTGGAGAAATGAAGACGACGATCCAAATTATATGATACTGGGAAGAACTGGGCTTGGGGGAGTACTAACAAAGAACTCATTTAATCTTCACTAATCTTTGTTTGTTCATGGGTGTTGGCGGGTACAGATGCACCAAATAAATAGGCATATGATGTGCAGTGGCGGATCCAGAAATTTTATATCATGGGTGCTCAAGTTTTTTTAACTCAAAAATTACTACATAGAATGGGTGCTTAATTAATACATTTCAACGAAATTCTAAATTTTATACATAAACAGTAAAGTTTGTCACAAAAGGTAGTGGGTGCTTAAGCACCCATTATGCACAAGGTAGGCCCACCACTGATGATGTGAGTTACACGCACTGTTTCAATTTATACGACACATTTTAAAAAATATATTGTTAATCTGTCTAATAGAAAATGTTATATTTTTATAATTGAAAACAATTTTATTTAAAAATATGTTTATAAAGTTATCGCATTAGACTAGTATAATTTAGTAAATAATTAATTGACAAGTCATTTGGTTCAATAATCCGATTCTTTTAAGAGCCACTATACCACGTACACTTGCGTGTGCAATTGGGAGCAACACACAGAGTATCATAGTGAGAAATATCCTCTTCCTCTTTGCTTGTTGAATCTTTACTACCATTAGCCAAGGAAGGGAGGAAAAAATTCTGTCCATCATCAATTACAACAAGGAGGAAAATCTAGAATTTTTATCATTTTCCATGTTTCCCACTGCTTGTTTTATATTTTTCCATTTTGGCTAAAATATTCCATTTCCTGCTGAGACATAATTTTTTTTGCTTCCCTACTAAACCACATGAAAGTTATAAAAAAAACCCAGCAATGCTGGTGTTTATGCCAAATCTTCATATGTATAATTAGCATTGCTATCAATTCTTTTTTCCCCTTTTCTTTTGTAAGTTAGCCATAATCATGATTTATGGGAACCAATATGGAAATGTTCAAAGCGTTTTTAAAATGAATCAAACTGTGAACAATTGAAGATAGTAAATATGCTCGTACTTTTTTCTTATCTCATGTGGTAGTGTAAATAAGTGCTACTTTGGAATCATGGAGAGGAAGGATTGCATAAAGATAAATTGCATATTTGTGTATTCATTGGATCATTTTGGTTCGTGACTGCATTGAGGACATATTGCAATAAGCTCCAGACTTCACTTATTTTTCTAAAATATATTTCTTAGAAAACATTTTTCATAAAACACATTTTCCTTCGTACCAAACCCATCATACGTCAGATTGAAATGAAAGGTTCTAAGTGAAAGAGAAGTGAATATGACCATGTGCTTCAATTTTTGACAACTCAACAAGATATATTTTATTTTTTTTGATAACCGAGAAATCCGTCTGTGACCCACCCTTTATACCAATCACAGATCCTCCACCTTTTGCCACTTGAACTAGGCATTGGGGGCTGAAAGGTTCTAAGTGAAAGAGAAATGAATATGACCATGTGCTTCAATTTTTGACAAATCAATAGGATATTTTTTTTTATAACCGAGAAATCCGTCTGTGACCCGCCTTTTGGACCAATCACAGCCTTCTAAACTCGATGGATAATGAGCCCACCCCTCTACCCTTCTCCACTTAAATACCGGGCTTTGCTTTGCATGGTGTGGGGATTGAACCTGCGACCTAAGCCACATATCCTCCACCTTTTGCCACTTGAGCTAGGCCTTGGGGGCTGAAAGGTTCTAAGTGAAAGAGAAATTAATATGGCCATGTGCTTCAATTTTTGACAAATCAACAGGATATTTTTTTTTATAACCGAGAAATTCGTCTATGACCCGCCTTTTGGACCAATCACAGCCTTCTAAACTCGGTGGATAATGGGACCACCCCTCTACCCTTCTCCACTTAAATACCGGGCTTCGCTTTGCATGATATGGGGATTGAACCTGCAACCTAAGCCACAAATTCTCCACCTTTTGCCACTTGAGCTAGGCCTTGGAGGCTGAAAGGTTCTAAGTGAAAGAGAAATGAATATAACCATGTGCTTCAATTTTTTGACAAATCAACAAGATATATATATTTTTTTATAACCGAGAAATCCGTCTGTGATCCGCCCTTTGGACCAATCACAGCCTTCTAAACTCGGTGGATAATGGGCCCACCCCTCTACCCTTCTCCACTTAAATACCGGGCTTCGCTTTGCATGGTATGGGGCTTGAACCTGCGACCTAATCCACATATCCTCCACCTTTTGCCACTTGAGCTAGGCCTCGGGGGTGAAAGGTTCTAAGTGAAAGAGAAATGAATATGACCATGTGCTTCAATTTTTGACAACTCAACAAGATATTTTAGATCTCCTTAATTTGTTGTATTATCTCTAACTTTAGTTGGACCCACGAAATAAAAATTTAAAACCACACATTCGTATATTCCTAATATCACACATAAATAACCTCAATTGATATTATTATTTATTATTTAAATAATTAATAATAATTTCAATACATGGCGTTTACGTGTGGTGTGATAAGAGACTAAAGAAATGTGTATGTGCAGAAACTCAACTAGAATTTAGAACTTTTTTAGTTCAAACTTACCATCATACATATTTAATAAATATCCTAATACAAATACATAATAAAAATAAAAATTATTGAGTCCGTCTAAATTTTAAAAGCTATATTTGTCAATATGTTTAACGTATACAATTCTAAAATCTTAGTACAATGCATTTAGATCTGATGATTATGAGACAACTTTTTAGAATGTTTTAAACTAAAAGAGGAGCAAATGAGAGAGAGAGAAAAAAATTAATTACAACCCCTTTATATAAATTCTAGATAGTTGTCAAAACTCAAACCTATAAGTTACAAACTTCATAATATTAACCTTACAAGATTAATGAGTCTTCTCAAACCTACTAAAAATGTGGCATAATTAAAATTCACAGAAATCGAGACACAAATCAACAGAAGATATAAGAGGCCGACATTTTATTAACCACTCAAGAGTTTGAAGTGCCTGTCCACATGTTTTTCGGACACTTTGAGTGTTGCTAAATGACAACAATTATGTGGCCCAAAAATGACCACAAATATAAAAGGGAAAAAAACACTTTTGGTAGACGGTGAAGTTTTATTGATAAATCATGAAAAAATTAAAATTTATAATATGTTGACCAAGTCGAATTGTTGATTAATATTTTAAGTCAAAAATATATAATTTAAATAAAGTCCAAATTATATTTGGGCAAGTCTATTAAGTTCACAAGACGAGCCCAACTCACATTCTTCAAGCCCAAGGTCCTCTAAATTACTTGGACCAAAATACCCTAAAACCCTAGCTCACGCCTATATAAAGGGGTCTTCATAAGATCAGAACACACAAACAAAAATACATAGATAATCAATGCGCTTCAATGGTGATCCGCAAGTCTTTCGCATACAATGAAGTCTTTGCTCCAAGTGATGAGCCGTAAGTATTTCATCTAGTCAAGAACAATTGTGAAGAGAAGAATCAGGGGATTACATATCTTTTCTTAAAGATTTCATAAAGATTGTAACATTCGCACAAATTCAAATTCAAATATTATTGTTTGGTTGCTATTTTCCTTTCTTGTTTGCTATATTTTAGGATAACACCAAAACCTGGTTATTACATGTACAAGGCGCCAATGTATTAATACAGAATTGAAAGATAAGTACAAGTCTCAAAGTCTTTGTATCTCGAATAGAACAAAACATAATGTAAGAAACAAGAGGGCTCGCCGAAAAGACAAGCAGTTACCTCTCAATGTATCCTCAACCTTGGAAATAGATGAAAGAGAAATGTCACACGAGTCTGGACTCGAAACCTACATAGTGTAGTAGCTAGGAGTGAGTACCAAAACAACACAGTACTCAACAAATAAACCACTAGCTAGAAAACGAAAAACTCATTTCACCCCAACCAAACCCCCAAAACTACAACGTGCATATATAAAAGCAGCACAACCTAACAATTGACAATAAATAGCTCACAAGGTTCCATAGTCTCACATCAATAGTTACACATCGTTAAATCACAAGTATCAAGTCATCAATCATAAGTAATAAGATTATCGAGCACAACAATCAAGTATACCAAATACAAGTATCAAGATTATCATGCGTAATTTACAATCGGGACTTATGGGGAATACTCATAACCAAAGTACTTATCGACAATGAACTCGGCATCACAATACTCACCGGCAATGATACCGGCATCAATAACACTCGTCGAAAATAAACTCGATATAAAAAATACTCGTCGGTATTGACCTTGACATCAATAATACTCATTGGCAATGACCTCAACATCAATAACATTCGCGGGAAATACCCCAACATCAATCACAATAACATCTCACAGTGTTCTGGAACCAGTGCAAATAGTCTTGTTCACGCAATAATGAAGATATGACAATTTCAAGCAATTCACATCCACACAATACTATCAAGTATCACATCAATCAGCGAATCAATATCAACACTCAAGACAATTCACAATGCAAACACCATTATTAACATGTTGTCTTTTTTTCATTAACCCCGCCTTTATCATTAAGGTTATTCAATTTGAGCAATTTAACCCATCACCTTATTTTCATTACTCCCAACACATATTAGAAAGAGAGTTCAAGATTCCACAAGTCTTAACAAAATTTAGAAGTTCACTTGCCTCAATTCAATTAAAAGTCAATTCAAGACTTGAGCCTTTCCTTTCCGAACAATATCCAAAGTCTCAAAAATTAATTCAATCAAGTTATCACAATAAGATTTCGGAAATAACAACACCCATAGCATACACTTTGAAAAATGGGTCAAGTCAGCTTAAAAATTCAATTCCAAAAATGAGGTTTGAACCCAAAATCTTTACTTGAAAATGTCACCCAAGGCATTTGAAACACATTGGTGAAAATCATTTCAAAAAAGGAATTAAATTCAGTTCAAAATCACCATTTAATTTTACTTTACAACTCAAGTTCTTGAAAACCATTGGCATTTGCCAATCAAAATCTCAAATTTTGGTGTTAAAATCCATAAATGATAAGATGGAATTGAAATTTTAGGGTCACAAAAGTTTACCCAAATGATTAGCACAAGAGATCTCTTCAAAATTACCTCCAAGGATTTTTCATAACTCAAAATGGGAAAAAATGGGGGTAAAACCCCATGATGGCACATCAAAAACCCTTTTTGAAGTCGCTTAAGCGAACCCCCAGAAATACTCGGCCTTCGCTTTTGCAGATTGGCCTTCACTTTCGTGAACTGGCATTCGTTATTGTAAAGATCGCGATCGTGAACAAGCCTTCGCTTCTGCGAAGGTCTGACTTGATGCTTTGCAAAAGCGAACCGGTCTTCGCTAATGCGACCCTCACAAAAGCGAAGACCCTTCGCGATCGCAAGGTAGCAGACAACAGAAAACACAACTAACTTTCAAATCATCAAATAGACTTTCGGGATTCGTTCTGAACCCCTACACACAAACCATATATGAAATTTGACTCTACTCGATGCTCCGGACTCAATGGAATCATCAAAACACGAATCTGAGGTCTCCTTGACCCAAAACTCGCGGAAGTCACAAGAAACGAACATAACACCTAAAAAGGCTAAATCAAGCTCGGAACCTCCAAAAATTCAACCGAGACCTCCTCTAAGTCTAAAATCATCCTCTGAATCAAATAGAACTCTCGAAATTCCGTTCCGAGTATCCGAACCCCGAATATTGATCAAAGTCAATCCAAATACTAAAATTTCACATTTTCCAACTTAGGACCGCAAATCCTCAAAAAGACTCCGAATTTGTAACTGACGACTCTTTGACTCTAATTTCCATACTTCAAGACTGATCGAATCGATGAAATTCCATTTCGACACTCGAATCTCCAAAAGACACCAGAAACCACTTTTTAACAACTTAGCCATTTGAATTTTAAAAAAAAAAACATAATTCACAACTTTTTATTCAATTTCAAAATTCAATCAGAAATGACTTGGGATTAATATTGGGAGGGATAAAACGCTTTACGAAAATTTTGAAAAATGACCAACCGAATCATTACAATTATTAAATTTACAGTTAGATATTTATACATATTTAATAGGTGTTCTAATACAAATACTTCCTCCGTCCCATATTATAAGTCACCTTTTCCATTTGCACTTGCATTAAGAAATAAGGTAATTTTACCCTTATGCCCTTATTTAATGTTTGCTTATGACAACTTTGTAATAATTGATGAACTGTTAAATTTCAAAAATATAAATGCATTTGGATGACTATTTAAATTTTACTTTTTGGAGCCAATTTTTTTCACCAATTGATGCAAAAAAAATTAAAAAATAAAGGTTTTTCCACTTCAATTTTCCTATATATTTTGTGTAAAATGTTTTTTTATATTTTTATATAAAAATTCTTAAAGCAAACATGACAACATCACAAAATATTCAAATTCCATTACTTCAAATTGATCTAAATTTTCCTGCTGAATCTGATGTTATTGATAATGAAATTAGACGACAAGTGAATTTTAGTTCTAGTTCGACAAATCATTTGTTTTTTGATTTAAACACCGAGGCGCATGTTGAAGAAGATTCGAATACAAATATTGGTTTGTTGTTTTATTTAAAATTTTGGTTCGTATTTTAATTGTTTTATTTATATTTTTATACTTAATTAATTTTAACAGTACCATTTGAAGGGCTGCAAACTGCAGAAGAAGAAGATATATTATCGGAAGAGTCGAATATAAATATTGGTTTGTTGAAATTTCTGTTATTTTTTTATTTCACATTTCATTAATTCCTGTTTAACTACATTAGAGATGATTCATTTAGTTGTAACCTCCATTTTATCTTTCGTGTTCATAATTTTTTTTTCTTTTTCAATAAATAACAGATGAAAACTTAAATGACGACAACGTAAACGAAGAGTCATCAGGATCAGCAATGACAAGAAAATTATGAAATAATGATGAGCGGAGAGCATTATATGAAATGCTACTCAGAAAGAGTATCAATGGAAAATTGTAAAAAACTGATCAGCGTGTGATTAGAAAATTATTAAATAATGTTTTTCAATCTTTTATTTTTAATTTGTTTGTTGATATTTTTTTTCAAAATCAGATTTTATAGAATAAGTAGTGATTAAAGAAAGTAGTTAATTAATGAATGAAGTACTCTCCCAATGAAATTAATTACTTGTAGATTTTCTAGGTTAGTCAAAGTAAATACATTTTCAAGATTAATTAATCAATCAAGGGTATAATGGGCAAAATATGATAATTTATGCATACATTTTATAAAATGACATATATTGTGGTCCATCTATTTTTAGAAAGGGATGACTTATAATATGGGACGGAGGGAGTACAAAATAAAAATTATTGAATCCGTCCAAAATTTAACTAATACTCTCTTTTCGCCCTTGTATATATGACATATTTGTATGGCCGATAGAGCTATCCCTGTCAATGTGTCTAGCGTTCTTCATAATCTTAGTACAGTACTATTTATTAGATGTGAGGCGTATGGGGACAAAATCTCCATGTGAACCATATAAAGAAAAGACATAATATCATACACTTGTGAGGTTAGATTCTTTGAAGGGAAACCGTGGCTAGAATTATTATAAATTCAACTTTTAGTTTTAAATTTTTAAAGTGACAATTCATGGCCATCTTTAAACACAAACTGAAGTTCAAATGACCATAAATGCATAATTATATGGCTCAAAAGATGACCATAAATATAAAAAGGAAAAATTAAATCATTACACGATTTAAAATAATATAATTTTAAAATTTTTCTATTATTTAAATTAATTGCAAGAATTTTCTTTTTCCTCCTTTCTCTCTTAACATCCGGATACATCACTCCATCTCTATCAGATACATTATAACTTTGTTTGTGTACATTGTATCTAGTATAATTAATGTTATTGTTAATATATAACCCAATTATTTCAAACCTAAATCAGTATGAATCTGCTTTATAGTTATGTTTTCTATAATATATAACTTATGTATCGTTAAAAAAAAACCTTATGTGTCGTTTTTTGTTATGTACCGAGTGAAGGAGCAATGTATCTGCGAGTTATGAAAAATTCGAGATTATTTTAATTTGGAAATTTTTCGAGATAAAATGTAATTAACGCACAAAATGTTGGGGTTTCCGTACTTTATACATATATAAAAAAAAAACTATATAAAAAAACTATACTAACTTTTTTTCTCTAAAGCAAAATTAAACTTCACTATTTTCTCTGATCATCTTTATTTGTGGCTATTTTAAAAATAGATTTTTATTTTTATTTGTCACTTTTAACACATCAAGATAAAATAATTTATTTTTCATATATTTTACCTTTAATATTAATGACTTATTTCTCAAAAAAAAATTCAACACCTAATACTATAATATTAATTAATAAAGATAGTGTGGTAAAATAGTTATGTCAATTATTACTTTTTAATAGATATGTTAAATTCAAATATGACAAGTAAAAATGGATTGAAGGAATATGATTTCTTTTGTTTTTGGCTGAACAATTTGCCCTTCTTTTTTTTAGTATTCATATCATAGAAATACATGTGGCTAAAATATTCCACTTCCTGCTGAGACATAATTTTTTTTGCTTCCCTACTAAACTACATGAAAGTTATAAAAAAAACCCAGCAGTGCTGGGTTTATGCCAAATCTTCATATGTATAACTAGCATTGCTATCAATTCTTTTTTCCCCTTTCCTTTTGTAAGTTAGCCATAATCCTGAATTATGGGAACCAATATGGAAATGTTCAAAGCGTTTTTAAAATGAATCAAACTGTGAACAATTGAAGATAGTAGATATGCTCGTACTTTTTTCTTATCTCATGTGGTAGTGTAAATAAGTGCTACTTTGGAATCACGGAGAGGAAGGATTGCATAAAGATAAATTGCATATTTGTGTATTCATTGGATCATTTTGGTTCGTGATTGCATTGAGGACATATTGCAATAAGCTCCAGACTTCACTTATTTTTCTAAAATGTATTTCTTAGAAAACATTTTTCATAAAACACATTTTCATTCGTACCAAACCCATCATACGTCAGATTAAAATGAAAGGTTCTAAGTGAAAGAGAAGTGAATATGACCATGTGCTTCAATTTTTGACAACTCAACAAGATATTTTTTTTTTTGATAACCGAGAAATCCGTTTGTGACCCACCCTTTGGACCAATCACAACCTTCTAAACTCGGCGGATAATGGGCCCACCCCTCTACCCTTCTCCACTTAAATACCGGGCTTCGCTTTGCATGGTGTGGGGATTGAACCTGCGACCTAAGCCACAAATCCTCCACCTTTTGCCACTTGAGCTAGGCATTGGGGGCTGAAAGGTTCTAAGTGAAAGAGAAATGAATATGACAATGTGCTTCAATTTTTGACAAATCAATAAGATATTTTTTTTTTACAACCAAGAAATCCGTCTGTGACCTGCCTTTTGGACTAATCACATCCTTCTACACTCGGTGGATAATGGGTCCACCCCTCTATCCTTTTCCAAATAATACCGGGCTTTGCTTTGCATGGTGTGGGATTTGAACCTGCGACCTAAGCCATAAATCCAACACCTTTTTGCCACTCGATCTAGGCCTTGGGGGCTGAAAGGTTCTCAGTAAAAGAGAAATGAATATGACCATGTGCTTCAATTTTTGACAACTCAACAAGATTTTTTTTTTATAACCGAGAAATTCGTCTGTGACCCGCCCTTTGGACCAATCACAGCCTTTTAAACTCGGTGGATAATGGGACCACCCCTCTACCCTTCTCCACTTAAATATCGGGCTTCACTTTGCATGGTGTGGGAATTGAACCTATGAACTAAGCGACAAATCCTCCACCTTTTGTCACTTCAGCTAGGCCTTGGGGCTGAAAGGTTCTAAGTGAAAGAGAAATGAATATGACCATGTGCTTCAATTTATGACAAATCAATAAGATATTTTTTTATAACCAAGAAATCTATTTGTGACCCGCCTTTCGGACCAATCACAGCCTCCTAAACTCGGTGGATAATGGCCTCACCCCTCTACCCTTCTCCACTTAAATACCGGGTTTCGCTTTGCATGGTATGGGGTTTGAACCTGCGACCTAAGCCACAAATTCACCACCTTTTGCCACTTGAGCTAGGCCTTAATTGAGGGTTGAAAGGTTCAAAGTGAAAGAGAAATGAATATGACCATGTGTTTCAATTTTTGACAACTCAACAAGATTTTTTTTTTTTTGATAACCGAGAAATCAGTCTGTGACCCGCCCTTTGGACCAATCACAGCCTTCTAAACTCTTTGGATAATTGGCCCACCCCTCTACCCTTCTCCACTTAAATACCGAACTTCGCTTTGCATGGTGTGGGGATTGAACCTGTGACCTAAGCCACAAATCCTCCACCTTTTGCCACTTGAGCTAGGCCTTGGGGGCTGAAAGGTTCTAAGTGAAAGAGAAATGAGTATGACCATGTGCTTCAATTTTTGACAAATCAATAAGATATTTTTTTTATAACTGAGAAATCCATCTGTGACCCGCCTTTTGGACCAATAATGCACAGCCTTCTAAACTCGGTGGATAATGGGCCCACCCCTCTACCCTTCTCCACTTAAATATCGGGCTTCGCTTTGCATGGTATGGAGCTTGAACCTGCGACCTAAGCCACAAATCCTCCACCTTTTGCAACTTGACGTATGCCTTGGGGGCTGAAAGTTTCTAACTGAAAGAGAAATGAATATGACCATGTGTTTCAATTTTTGACAACTCAACAACATATTTTTTTTTATAACCGAGAAATCCGTCTATAACCCGCCCTTTAGACCAATCACAGCCTTCTAAACTCGGTGGATAATGGGACCACCCCTCTACTCTTTTCCTCTTAAATGTCGGGCTTCACTTTGCATGGTGTGGGGATTGAACCTGCGACCTAAGCCACAAATCCTCCACTTTTTGCCACTTGAGCTAGGCCTTGGGGGCTGAAATGTTCTAAGTGACAGATAAATGAATATGACCATGTGCTTCAATTTTTGACAAATCAATAAGATATTTTTTTTAATAACCGACAAATCCATCTGTGACCCGCCTTTTGGACCAATCACAGCCTTCTAAACTCGGTGGATAATGGGCCCACCCCTCTACCCTTCTCCACTTAAATACCGGGCTTTGCTTTGCATGGTGTGGGGATTGAACCTGCGACCTAAGCCACATATCCTCCACCTTTTGCCACTTGAGCTAGGCCTTGGAGGCTGAAAGGTTCTAAGTGAAAGAGAAATGAATATGACCATGTGCTTCAATTTTTGACAACTCAACAAGATTTTTTTTTTGATAACTGAGAAATCCGTCTGTGACCCGCTCTTTGGATCAATCACAGCCTTCTAAACTCGGTGGATAATGGGACCACTCCTCCACCCTTCTCCACTTAAATACCGAGCTTCGCTTTGCATGGTGTGGGGCTTGAACTTGCGACCTAAGCCACAAAATCCTCCACCTTTTATCACTTGGGCTAAGCCTTGGGGGCTGAAAGGTTCTAAGTGAAAAAGAAATGAATATGACCATGTGCTTCAAATTTTGACAAATCAACAAGATTTTTTTTTAATGACCGAGAAATCCGTCTGTGACCCTCCTTTTGGACCAATCACAGCCTTCTAAACTCGGTGGATAATGGGCCCACCCCTCTACCCTCCTCTACTTAAATATCGAGCTTCACTTTGCATGGTATGGGGCTTGAACCTGGGACCTAAGCCACAAATCCTCCACCTTTTGCCACTTGAGCTAGGCCTTGGGGAAAGAGAAAGGAATATGACCATGTGCTTCAACTTTTACAACTCAACAAGATATTATAGATCTCCTTAATTTGTTGTATTATCTCTAACTTTAGTTGGACCCACGAAATAAAAATTTAAAACCACACATTCGTATATTCTCTAATATCACACATAAATAACCTCAATTGATATTATTATTTATTATTTAAATAAATTAATAATAATTTTAATACACGGCGTTTACGTGTGATAAGAGACTAAACAAATGTGTATGTGCAAAAACTCAACTAGAATTTAGAACTTTTTTAGTTCAAACTTATAATCATACATATATTTAATAAATATCCTAATACAAATACATAATAAAAATAAAAATTATTGAGTCCGTCTAAATTTTAAGAGCTATATTTGTCAATATGTTTAACGTATACAATTCTATAATCTTAATATAATACATTTAGATCTAACGATTATGAGACAACTCTTTTAGAATGTTTTAAACTAAAAGAGGAGCAAATGAGAGAGAGAGAAAAAATTAGTTACAACCCCTTTATATAAATTCTAAATAGTCAAACCTATAAAGTTACGAACTTCACAATATTATAAGGGATAATTTTCCAACCTTACAAGATTAATGAGTTTTCTGAAACCTACTAAAAATGTGGCATAATTAAAATTCACAGAAATCGAGACACAAAGCAACAGAAGATATAAGAGGCCTACATTTTATTAACCACTCAAGAGTTTGAAATGCCTGTCACATGTTTTTCGGACACTTTGAGTGTTGCTAAATGACCACAATTATGTGGCCCAAAAATGACCACAAATATAAAAGGGAAAAAAACACTTATGGTAAACGGTGAAGTTTTATTGATAAATCATGAAATTTTTTAAATTTATATTGTGTTCACCAAGTCGAATTGTTGATTAATAAAATCGGATTAATATTTTAAGTAAAAAATATATAATTTAAATAAAGTCCAAATTATATTTGGGCAAGTCTATTAAGTTCACAAGATTAGCCCAACTCACATTCTTCAAGCCCAAGATCCTCTAAATTACTTGGACCAAAATACCCTAAAACCCTAGCTCATGCCTATATAAAGGGGTCTTCATAAGATCAGAACACACAAACAAAAATACATAGATAATCAATGCGCTTCAATGGTGATCTGCAAGTCTTTCGCATACAAAAAAGTCTTTGCTCCAAGTGATGAGCCACAAGTATTTCATCAAGTCAAGAACAATTGTGAATAGAAGAATCAGGAGATTACATATATTTTCTTAAAGATTTCATAAAGATTGTAACATTTGCACAAATTCAAATTCAAATACTATTGTTTGGTTGCTATTTTCCTTTCTTGTTTGCTGTATTTTAGGATAGCACCAAAACCTGGTTATCACATGTACAAGACGCCAATGTATTAATACAGAATTGAAAGATAAGTACAAGTCTCAATGTCTTTGTATGTCGAATAGAACAAAACATAATGTAAGGAACAAGAGGGCCCGCCAGAAAGACAAGCAGTTACCTCTCAATGTATCCTCAGCCTCGGAAATAGATGAAAGAGAAATGTCACACAGATCTGGACTCGAAACCTACATAGTGTAGTAGCTAGGAGTGAGTACCAAAACAACACGGTACTCAACAAATAAACCACTAAAACAAGGTAAAACTAGCTAGAAAACGAAAAACTCCTTTCACCCCAACCAAACCCCCAAAACTACAACCTGCATATATAAAAGCATCACAACCTAACAATTTACAGTAAATAGCTCACAAGGTTCCATAGTCTCACATCAATAGTTACACATCGTCAAATCACAAGTATCAAGTCATCAATCATAAGTAATAAGATTATCGAGCACAACAATCAAGTATACCAAATACAAGTATCAAGATTATCATGCACAATTTACAATTGGGACTCATGGGGAATACTCATAACCAAAGTACTTATCGGCAATGACCTCGGCGTCACAATACTCACCGACAATGACACCGACATCAATAACACTCATCGAAAATAACCTCGATATCAATAACACTCGTCGATAATGACGTCGACATTAATAATACTCATTGGCAATGACCTCAACATCAATAACATTCGTGGGAAATACCCCAACATCAATCACAATAACACCTCACAGCGTTATAGAACCAATGCAAATAGTCATGTTCACGGAATAATGAAGAGATGACAATTTCAAGCAATTCACATCCACACAATACTATCAAGTATCACATCAATCAGCGAATCAATATCAACACTCAAGACAATTCACAATGCAAACACTAGGGGTGTACAAAACTGAACCGAAAACTAAACCAAATCGCAAACCGAGAAAAAAAATCCGACTAGTGGTTGGTTTGACTTGGTTTGGTATTGAAAAAAAAAACTCGACTATATTTGGGTTGGTTTGGTTTTAACTAAAAAAAACCAACCCGACATTATATATATAATTTTAAAATTTTATTTTATACATAAAAATATTTTCTTTGATATTATTTTTAAATATTTCATATACTTTTTCATAGTTTTTATCTTTTAATATATTATTTTAAGTTTGAAATATTGAATTCTGAATGGTTCAATAAAGATTATAGTCCACGGATGTTGGTAATTATAATAAAGCTTAAATCAAAATTAAATTAATACTAATGCAAAATGAAAATCAATTTAACCCTAAGAATGACAATAATATTGAATATTTGTTCTTTGGTTTTACATTGGTTTAGACAATTCAAATACATAATCTAATTTTAATTTCATTTAATATTTAGTC
>JAJOOR010007993.1:0-24119 GCA_036250505.1 Solanum acaule
ATAAAATTTTATTGTTCCATAAATACCCTTTGGTTTTCATTTGGTTTTGTAATTAAAGTCAATGGCTCGTTCAATAAGCAGTAGCGGCATTTTGGTCAATTGAATAGATAATTATTTATATTTTAATAATATTTATTTGTTGTTTTAATAATTAATAGTACTATGTTATTTTCCTAATGACGTGGCGATTATTTATTGGTTAATATATCCCCATTGACGTGGTCTTACTTGTCCAACCTGTCGATCTTTGACGGTTGCTGACTGGTTATTGGAGTTTTTATAAAAATTAAAAATTGAACGACAATTAAATTTAGGAAAAATTGTATGAAATAGTAAACTATTAATTCAAATTAAATGTTATAGTCATAATTTCTTTTATTTGTAATTCGCAATAAACATTCCATGTTTTTTGTCATCTCATTTGTAGATCGAAATATACAAATGCAGGACTCATTTGTATACCGAAATATACAAATGCAGGACCCATTTGTACACCAAAATATACAAATAGATCGAAATATACAAATACAAGATCCATTTGTATATCGAAATATACAAATGCAGAGCTCATTTGTATATTGAATTATACAAATGCAGGACCCATTTGTACACCAAAATATACAAATAGATCGAAATATACAAATACAAGACCCATTTGTATATCAAAATATACAAATGCAGGACCCATTAGTATACCGAAATATACAAATGTAGGACCCATTTATATTCCGAAATGTACAAATGCAGGACCCATTTGTATTCCGAAATATACAAATGCAAGACCCATTTGTATTCCGAAATATACAAATGCAGGACCCATTTGTATATCGAAATATACAAATGCAGGACCCATTTGTATACCAAAATATACAAATGCAGGACCCATTTGTATATCGAAATATACAAATAGACCCAAATACATATAGGGGAAAATTGTATGAAATAACAAACTATTAATTCAAATTAAATGTTATAGCCATAGTTTATTTTATTTGTAATTCGCAGCAAACATCCCATTTTTTGCCATCTGATTCGGTATACAATTAGTCATTTTCAGTATACAATTATCCATTCGGTATACAAATATATAAAATGTGTTTGTGTTTGTATGAAACGAGAGAAAAGTGTATATACAAATACAAATACATATATTTTCGTCATATACACTTATAATTATACAAATACAGATCTTATTATACAAATTACAACGTATAAATGAATTTATACAAAACTGAACAATTTGTATAAAATTGGATGTATCTAGCGAATTATACAAATCAAAAGCTCCATAGCAAACATAAATTTTGCTATGGAGCGCAATTATGTAAACTATAGTTATAACATACAAATCTAATTTGTATGTTTGCTATATGTGAAAGATACTCTTTAAAAATCATATTCAACCAATTGGAAATATTCACTACCTCATGCTTATTGGACTCTCGAGACAATACATCACAAAAACAAACTCATATTGATTGTAAACAAGTTTTATAAATGATATTTTGTATTAATTGTATTTTCTGCGCTTTTTAATATATCTTATCTTCATTTCATGTCATAGGCTCCAACCCTACCCCGCTCTTAATCACCTCTCATAAGATTTACTTAATTTATATATAAATACTTTTAAAATAACATTATTTGCTCAAGTATAAGATGCTCCTAATAAATAAGTAATACTCTTATTTTATTTTTTAGAAAATCTATTCCATAAATGGTCTATATTTTTAAGATTTAACAGAATGTTGAGAAAAGTGTATGTAACAAGGTTACATGTTTAAAACATGAAAATGATTATAATATAAGTATTCTTTAATTTTTGCAAAGATTAAGGTATAATATCTTGTCCTTTTGAGTGATAAGGTCCCTTTTTTTTTTATTCTCCAATTATTTGGTAATAATGAAAGTCAAAATTACGTTCATTCTAGCAAAAATATAAAAATAATCAAATATTCTGAGGCAGTAACAGATTCATAATTTTTGCTCAAGGGGTTCAAAGTGTAAAGAAGAAGTTCAAGTGGTAATGCAAGTGTGCGGTGAGTGTAGTAACCCCTCGGCATGCTCTTTGTACAAGAACCATAGATATTTCATTGGTCCATAAAAGTAAAGATTAAACTAATCAAAGATATCGAGCACAAAGATACATGGATAAGAATTTTAGTGGTTCGATAGTATTACATAAGTTAATTCCTAAAACACGTGAAAATTAAATGATGAAAAAGGCAGCGAGGCGGGAAAGAAAGATATTTAGTATTTACTTTATCATGCTAAATTTATCATACCGTATTAACATTTCTTTCTACTTTTTATCATGCTCCATCGAGCATTCTTAAAATTTCCTGTGCTTTTTATACTTTTATTTTGTAATGTTTTACTTTATTTTTCACTTTTAAAAAAAAAAAATTAGTATCCATTCAATCACATATTATTATGAAAATCATCATGATTCTCTAAAAGTGTGTAAGAATAGATTTACTTAATATTATAATGAATATTAAGAAATAAATAAATATCATCGTCAATTATTTTAGTTCATAAAGTTCAATTTACTAGGTTAGTCATAATTTGTAAAAAAGAAAACAAATAACGAATAAATCAAATAAGTTTAGTTTCCATCTTTCTAAAATAGAATTAAAAATATAAAAAAAAATCACGAATTCTATTAAATTAGTATTTTAAAAGGATGTTGATGATGCCTAAGTTTCTTCATTCAATTACATCTAATTACCTTTTTTTTTTTTAAAATAATAATATTTCTAGCTTAATTTCAAGTTAAATATAAGTCATCATTTTTTAAGAGAGTTATTCGAGTTAGTATATGAAAAAAGTGTTATGTTGAAACAAAATGAATAATAGATATAAAAAGAATAAAAAATAAAACTAAAAAGAATGTATCTAATAAATTTAAACAAAAACAAATTAAAAAGAAGAAATGGGATAAAAGGAAAAAATAATGAAAAAGAAGAAAGAAGGTCTAAGTCCAAAAGTTGCATTTTCCAAAGCATTAAAAGAGGGGAAAAAAATGTTGCCCATGGGAATTAAATCCACGACATAGGGCATTTCTTGAATAACTTATCCACTAAGCCAAGTCTATCCTCTGTTTTCAGGGGGTTCATTTTAATATATATACGCATAAAATCAGAAATTAATATTATATATACAATGTAATTTTTTGACGCGGGGGTTCGGGTGAATCCCTTAGACTCCACCTAGGTTCGCCCCTACTCTAAGGGGTTGTTTGGTATAAATAATAATAATGCAGGGATTAGTAAAGTATGGATTAGTAATGCATGGATTAGTAGTGCAGAAATTAGTAATGCAAGGTTTATTTTTATCAAGTGTTTGACTCATTGTTTCCCACCACATCTTGTGTTTGGATTAAAATTCTATAAAAAGTTTCTTTCCAATTATACCCTTGAATTTATTATGTAATTGGGTCAAGTAGATAATTGCCGGACAATATATTTTTATATGGCCTTCTAACTAGTTAGGAGAAGAACAATTTTATTGTCATGTTTTCTATTTTTCTCACTTGAATTATTTGAAGGTAAATAGTTGTCATCTTAGTAAATTGATCACTCACAAAATGTAAATTTTTAATTTATAAAAGATAGACCATCTAATTTTAAAATCGAAAAAAGGTAAATAATAATAAAATCGAATAAACCATCTACAATTGTACATAGCAATTGCAAGTTGTAATTTTAATATGTATGCAATTTTATAAATTGTTCAAAATACAAATAATTATATATATATCAACAAATAATACAATTAATTAAGATCACAAACATCATGTGGTGATATATTTACCTCTTTGATTAGTAAATGTTAAACAATTTACATTTCAAATATTGTATTGATTTATATTGAATTTATTTAGCAACAAACAACTCTCTCTAAATAATTTCTAAGCTAATTTATTTAAATGAATGTACTAGTACAAATATAAAACATAAAATCAAGAAAATAAACAAAATAATTAAAATGATTTGAGAGATATTTTTGTCTTTACATAGACATATCCCAGGATATTATATCCTATGTATTACTAATATCTCCAAATAAAAGGTATTAGTAGTACAACCTATAATACCATGTAGGATGTATAACTAATCCATGAATTAGTTATACATAGGCTCAAATTCCTGTCAAACATAGTACTAAATAATATCGCACATAATATATAGACTATTTCTTTTAATGCGGCCTACCAAACGATCATGAGTATTACCATAGACAAAAATTTAATTTGTCTCTTCAATTATATCATTGTATTAAATTACTATTTCTTTTTAATAGTGTTCCATTCTTGAGAAATATTTGTTCCCTTCGTTTCCATTTGTTTGTCATATCTTTCTTTTAGTCCCTTTTTTTTTTATAAAAAAAATACCTCTTTCTCTTTTTAGTGACCCTTTTATTTTTATTTTTATATGACATATTTAAGATCACAAGATTAAATGATTTTTAGTAAAAAATTTTTTTTATATATCTTTAAATCAAGACTATAAAATTCAAAAGTCTTTTTAAAAAAACTCCATATCAAGTCAAAATATGACAAACAAATGAAATGGGGGAGGGGGAGGGGGGGGGGGGGGTAATAAATATGGAGGAATCCTTTGATTTTTGGGGCATAAAATTCTCACCAATATTTGCTCGATGGCAAGGAATAACATTCGAAAGTATTGCTGACTTAATATTTAGTTTTGACATAACAAATCTTGCACAGTCTTTTCGCACTTAAGCGCACAACATGCTATTAATAGTGAAACGACAGCAGATATGTGAGGATTCAAAAAGATAGGCTTTGTGCGTGCTTTTCGAGATGCTATCTATAATTCAACATGAAAGAGGAAACTACAGAATCCAATAATTAAAGCAAAAAACATAAGTTCATCATGAATTAAGGAGACATAAAGTAAGCAGTGTCACTTACAATCAATTAGGTGACATTTTCCACAAAGAATATATGCTTAGAGAGCTGCTAAATGACGAACGAAAATTGATTGATGCTACAACAATTGTTGTATAGTAAGATTTACCTTCCTTGTATACTATTCTCATTCAAGCAATGAATAGATTGTTAATATAAATTTTTTTCCACCCGATTAGATTGTTAATATGTGTAACTGAGTTATTACACATTATAAGCTAATTTGCAAATGTATTTATATTAAAAATTATTCATTTCGTAAAGTGGACAAGTATTGTTGGACATTTCAAAATAGTATAGTGGACAACAATTGTTGGATGGAGGGAGTATTAAGATTATCTATTTTTTATTAATGACGACATATAAATAGGAACAAAGGGAGTATTTAATAACGGTGATTTGGTAAAAATTACCCCTATCATTTAGGACTTTTTAATTCCTAAGTCAAATCAATATTGGACAACTATTTTTTTAGATTTTGCAATGTTTTCAAATAAGTTTCCCTCCAAGTTATATACTCCTAATGTCACGACCCAAAAGTGGATGTGATGGCACTCGTCTATCCAATCAAGACAAGTCACCTAAAACCCAAATATCACAAACTATGCGGAAGTAAGACATATTGAAATCTCCCATTATCATAAGTGCGGATAACTAAGTCAACTTAATAAAGCCTCCAAAACCTGGTTGTCACGTGTACAAGTCTTTAATGTGTATAACAAAGTTGAAAGAAAATACAAGTCTCAAATGACATTGTTTCTAGAATAGAACAAAATCATAATTAAGGAGAAAGAAGGTCCGCTGAAATGACAAGCAGCTACCTCACAAACCTCCACAAGAAGCCTCAGACAAGGAGAAGAGAAAATACCACAAAGGTCTGGGCTAGTAACCTACAAAAATGTAGAAGCAAGGGGGTGAGTACCAAACCCCATGGTACTCAGCAAGTAAACTTCTAAACACAAGCTAAGGAAATAGAATACGGGTACTCCTTACACCCTAATCGAACCTCCATAACTACAACATGCATACAACCAGCACAACCTAACAATTCATAGTTTACATAACACACATCTCAACAACAACACTTTAACAATTATATATCCTTAACAACAAACTCGCTAGTCATCAATCACAACTTCCACAGAAAGGCACTCATAAAATCAGCAACACACAAGATCAAGTTCATCAATGATAAAGATGTGCAATGTAATGAAATGTAATGTCAAGTATAGTGATGCATGCATGTCTGACCTAACGATACACACCCATTGTCTCTCAGTCCGGGATCCATGGGGGACATATCTGTACATGCATCCGTCGCGGCGTGCGACACGATCCTCGATATATAGTATCCGTCGTGGCGTGCGGCACGTCCCTCGAAATATAGTATCCACCGCGGCGCGCGATACGTCCTTCGAAATGGTATATCCTCTTTAATTTCTTATTCTTTCTCAGTTCACATAACACTTGTCACAACCATGTCTCAAAACAATGCAAATGACATGTTTACACAAATAATGAGGAGATGGCCATTTTCATAACAATGCACAATTCACAACAACACAATCATGATACAACATCAACAATGAATCAGTAAGCCTTTCAAAACCATTATCAACACATCACACACCAATAAATAATCACATAGCCTTTTATTATCCCTTTTTCATCATTAGAATTATTCAATATGGACAAGTCAACCCATCACCAAGTCTCATTACTTCCCAACACATACCATGAGAAAATACACGATTCTATGAACTTAACAAGGGTTTAGAAATCCACTTGCCTCAAATAATGAAACGATCACTTCGGGACTTGAGTCTTTCCCTTTCGCTGAACTTCCAAATCAATACAATCTATTCAAATAAATAATCACAATAAGATTTCAAAACTAACAACACCCATACTACTATGTGTCTAGCTTAGACCCAAAAACTCATCCAAATCTATAATCAAGTTCCTTATCTTGCTAGCATGTCAACTCTCATATTTTTCCAAATTTCAAGCCTATGGTCAAGTCTTAATTCCTCCAATATCATAATTTAATTGTATTCATGTAATATACTACACTTAATATTTAATTAGCTATCTCAATTTGTCAAAACTTGAATTGTAACTTGATAACTATAAGAAAAATTCCAAAATTGAAACCAATAGATAGTAACCTTACGGAAACCTTAACCCATATTTACATCCAATCACCCCTTATCACGGTAAAATTAGAAGCCCTCATCGGCCACCAAAATAAAAAATATAATAATTAAAATCTAACCATTGATATAAGTAACGCTGCATAGCAGTAAATAAATTTGCCAAATTGTTAATAATCCCATTAACCTTTATACCCGCAAAATATGATATTATAATGATATGCATTTTCATGTAACATTCTTACCCACTTAATGATGGTTGTCAGAACTGTCTCCTCAAATTGTCAAAAGAACGTACAACCAAATTCCAAATTCCAATTTCAACTTTGCCTAATTCAATTTAATTACATTTTAATAATTTGCACTCTGTACCCTAACAATTTATGGTTACAATTATTAATATAAAAGTTTGAGATTTCCTTTATAAGAAGAGAAAATTAAAACTCAAATATGATAAGATTGGGTAAAATTCTAACAAGTTTAACTTTTATAATGATATTTCGATTCGTCGTTTTTCTCGTGCGAAGTCCCAACATTCTGGAAATGCGGTGTAAGAATTTCAAAATTTGAGCATACGATGATATTAACCATTTTAACCTTTTTTGAATAGATTTATAATATGTGTAACTAAGTTACTACACATTATAAGCTAATTTGTATATTTTATTCATATGATTTATTTAATTTGGATATTGCTTTATTTCCAACCTAAAAGTACTATGCCTTTAAGCGACGTAACATGTGCTGAATCGAATTCAAAACTAATCAAATTATGCTACATAATCATCAATTGATGCAATAATTGAGTTAACACATAAAAAAGTTGAAGGAGATTTAATATCTGCTATAAAAATAGCTTTAATTATATATAAACAGTATAATTTTTCGTCAAAAGAAATCCTTCGACCTTATCTGGTTCAAATTTGCGGAGTAGTTATGGATTTGGTCTTCGAGACATTCTCCTTCTAAGGATTTTGTTCATAGAATATTTATATCGTACAATCGACAATGTGCAATGATTGGAGTCAAGCTAAGGCTCTTTAATATATATATTTTCACACTGAATCCAGTTTTATTAACGCGTTTTTACTCGTTTTAGTCCACAAGAAAAATTTTATTTTTATTTTTAAGCTGTCTTAACCAGAAGTTATTTTTCAAGAATAGAAAATAAAGAATTAGGAATGGAATTTTTTTTGCTGCTACTAATGAAAGTTTTATGTTAATTTCATTTAGCTATGGACAAATGACATATTATAAGAAAATCTAATTAGCATGATGTTTTTATTTCAAATGCTCATTATGTTGGGTTCGAAATAATCACGGCATTATACAGAAGTTTATTATTACAAAATAAAGATAGCGGCAATAAATTAGATGAAAAAGAAAATTGTACTAAAACAATTATAATATATTAGTATTATTTGATCAAACAACTTACATATCAAAAACTAATACAAAATTTAGGTTGTTGAGAGAGAAATCTTTCATTAAACGATTATATTGTGAATGTTACCGTATTAAGGTATGATAAGCAATCTTGTCAATTTATAGAGCTTCAAATTTCTTCTCCTTTCAAAAGAAGTAATACTATTAATTATGCTAATTCTTCAATTTTCCTTCGAGTGAAGAATAAAACTCAGATATGATTTAAGAAATCAAGATAAAACTTTAACAATTTTTTTATTTTTTTTTTAAAAAAAGGAATGATAACTGGTGTTTGGTGAAAGTATAAGTGGTTTGGGTCTAGTTATGGCATTTGCAAATATATTCCATTTTTCTATTAACAATCATGCAAAAGCACATGCTGCTATTTTTGAACAACTTAAACATTTAACCGTGTCTACTAATTAATCACAACCCAAGTGGCTGATGGCAACCTTGGATGTAATTTTTATTTTTTTCATTTATCAAAAACATTACATTATTAAAAAGTTACATAAACATACACCTATCAAAACCTTACCCTTTCAACCCAAAATACTACAACAACATCCAAATTAAACCAAGAGATTATATTGCACCCATTTATTGAAAACATTATATCATTTATGTATATATATTCTACCAGTTAATATGAAAATTAAGTTATATATACATGATACACATATCAAAACCCTAGAAAATTAAAACCTTACCCTAGCTTATAACCCCAAAATACAACATCAATAGAAAAATGAAACCCTAAAATCATCCCTAAAACCAAAGGGGGGTTATTTTTTCACCACCAAAAGCATGCAACATTAGAAAGCAAGTATGTTTCTTCTTGCCCTATTCACCCTCCTCCTGAGATAATACAAAGCAGGATCTACTCTTGTTATCCAAAACTCCGTCTCTCCAAAATGCTCGTCCAACTTCATCAAGATCCAATACAATGCTTTCTTTAAAGGAAGAAGCAGACAAAAGATAAACACGAGTGGTCTAACGTAGTCTGGTAACAAGAGGGACATGGTGCTTGCCATAGAGAAGGACCCGAGCAAATTCACAACAAATGGAACAGAACCGAGGTAGTTTTCATAATGCCTCGGGTATTTCAACTTGAACCAACGTACAAAACAGTACATAATCAAAGTAATTACCGCAATTCCAGCTATTATGGGATGTTGTTGAAACATATTGGTCCCGTATTTGAGTTGCAACAAGTTAAAAATCAATGACAATGATCTACCAAAGAATGTGACAATATCCATAGATGGAAATTCACTTTTTTTTTTGTCAAACCATGTTTAAATTTTATTAACTAAGATCACTTACAAGAGAGAGAGGGGGACATATCGCCTAAACAAATGAGTATATGGAAAGTTACTAGAAAAGGGAAGTGAAATTAAAGAGAAACCATGAATGAATTGAAAATTAGGATCTACCTTTTTATAAAAAGTAGCGAGGAAAAACATGTGCATTACACACTCATTATTTATTCTAAAACATTTAAAATAAGTTATATATTGACGTGTGATTATGAATTATCTTATTCTTTTTTCCTTAAAACCTAGTGTAATAGACTTATTAGGATTTTCATGATTAAAGTATTTTTTTTTTTTAAATTAGCCGTGATTTCTTACTCTAAGAAGTTACAAAAGTGCAGTCACAATTTTTCAAAAAATAAAAAAAATTATGTGTCTTTTAAATATTTTAACTTGTTAATTATTATGCTTGTAGTTTTTCTTATGTGATTTTCAATTATACAAGAAAAAAAGAGATAAATATATTAGAACGGAAAAATTACATAAATTATATAAAATATTTTTAACCAGAAACAAACACGTCGATTAAGAGATGTCTGGTTTTAGAGTCGTCTAAATCATGATTTGTAATTAATTAATCATGTTATCTAATTAGACTTGTTTCTTTTTTTAAAAAAAAATTATGCCAAGTTAAAATCAAGCGAACATAAAATATATTGTATATTCTATTTATTAGATATAAAGTTTTTCTATATTCTATATTATTTATTAGGAATGAGGGATATGGTGCATGTGCCTCTAAAATAACAAAAATTCCCTTCTATTCAATTTTAAATCAAGGTACAAGTAAAGGCCAAGGAGAAAGTTGAGTTATCAACCTCAAACTTCCTTTTACAAATGTATGAACTAAACAAGATAGATTGGCCTTCTAAAGGAACCTGAAATATGTTTCTCTTGTCTTCTTCTTCAAATCTGTCCAATAACAGTTGATAGTGCATCACTTCAAATACCATCAAATGTTTTTTTTTTAACGCTTTCCTAGGAATCTTTTCATAACTTGAACTTGCAATTTTATCGTTGAAGGTAGTTATCCAATTCCATAATTTGTGCTTATAACTTTATAGGGTGTTAATACAAGTATTCAAGCATATAGCTGGCCTTTTAATGGTAATTAGCTCAATTTAAACAAATTATAACTTTTTGTTTAATATTATAAAAAATAGAATAAACAGATTATTACAAATTGTGACTCTCATATGATTTTGTCACCTGTGGTTAAAAATAAAAACAATTATTCTAATTTTCAAGACAATAATTACATACCAATAAATATAGTTTAGAATTTATAATATAGGGCCCGGGCCTTTTATTATTATTATTATTTAGTATAATAGACAATAGTAGCAGTAATAAGAGAAAATGTAAGGGACAGTACAAAATTATGAAAGCCTACCACCAAACTCCTACCCAATTAAATGTCTAATATGTACGATAATGAAAGAATAAAAAATGTGAAAAGTTTTTGCAAACGAAAAGAATGCATTAATATAGTAAGTCACTTAATTATTCTTGACTTGAATCAAAATCCATTCAGATCTCATTTTTATATTTAAATAAGTTTTTGTGTTCTTGCTCTTTCTTTTTGTAACATCATCTTAATTATAAAAAAGATTTAATTATTGTTCAATAACAGAAGCATATTGATCTGAGACCATATATATATATATATTTAATTATTATTTGTTTCATATTTAGTATTTATATTTGTTTTTTTAGCATGAATTTTATGGATCACGCTAAATAGTATATCTTATTTGTAGGAGTAAATTGATATAAAATTAAAAAAATTTGAAACTAAAACGAATTAAAAATGAAAAGTTGAATAAGGAAATCCATGCAGCTTAATAGACTAAATTTTAATATAATAATATATAGTAGAAAGTAGAGAAGATTGCAAATTGCAATTTGCAAATTGCGAATAAGGCCAAAGTCCGTTGTGCCACGTGGCAATTTCTGAAGGCAAGTGGCCAGCGCGAGTTGAGGCGGTTGCACAACATACCGCGGAAAACTAATTTCTATTGGCTTTGGTTTCCTAATTTGATTTGAACTCAGTTATTTTATTTAGGGTTTTTATCTCTATAAATAGTCAATGAGAATAATTATTAGAGGGGGATCAATCATAGGACATTGAGTATAAAGTTGTTAATACTTTTTATGGTTCTTTTTCTTTTCTTAGACATTAGTAGCTAAAGACCCTTGTTCTGGGGCTGTGATTATGGGTAATTATTGAACATCGATTGTTTTGAATTTATATTGGTTATCACTTAAATTACTTTTGTATTCTTATTTTAGTATTGCATGCTTGATCACCATAGTGATAAATATATTGTCTACTCTTAAACTCAAGAAATGCTAAGGTAGATAGACCAAAGGATGCATAAAGCTTGATCTTCCATTAAATTGAGTTGATTTGTGTTTAAAAGTGACGCCCGAACGAACACCTAGCTTGGTTACAAAGCATGATGAAATATAAATGCTCGCCAATTAGGACTGCCTATCCCCTTTTAACGATGTAATTAGACAACTAATTGGAGTAGGTGATTAGAGATTGGGAGATCATGATCATAAAATCAACCCTGTAAATCAGTGATTTGATAACTGTATTTAATTCATGCATGAGATGTGATACATGAAACCCTATGCATGCCGCAACCCTGGAATTTTCCAACCATTGTAAGTAATCTTATTATTTAATTCTTGCATTATTTTCTTTATAAATGAAAAATCAAATACTTTTTGCATTCTTAAATAAATAATTAGACTAGTATAATTTAGTAAATAGTTAATTGACATGTTCTTTGGATTCGATAATCTGATTCTTTTAAGAACCACTATATTACTTGCGCGACCATATACACTTGCGTGTGCAATTGAGAGCAACCCATATCATAAGTTCATACCTTTTTTATATTAATAATTAATAATAAGTTCTTAAAATCTAAAGTTGCCTTATTTATGTGGCACATATATAATTTGGAGAATCAATCAATAATATTACTTTTAAATATTTTGAGTTATTAATTAATGTGATTTATAGCACTTTTAACGTAATTTTCAAATAATATATGTTACTCTCTTTGTTCTCAATTTATGTGGAACTGGTAGAATTCAAGAGTCAACTAAAATTTTGATATGTCCTCTAAATATTTAAGTTGTTAATTATTGTAATTTATAGTACTTTTTATGTGATTTTCAAATAATATATGTTACTTCCTTTGTCCCTATTTATGTAGCACTAATAGAATCTCAGAGGTCAGTCAATTTTTTTGTCTTTTAAATATAAATATTTTAAGTTGTTAATTATTTTAATTTATAGTATCTTTTGTGTAATATTTGAATAATATAAGTTAATTTTTCTATCTCAATTTTTGTGGCACTAATAGAATTTCGAATCATTTAAATTTTTTATGCCTTTAAAATGTTTAAATTGTAAATTTTATGGCATAATTTCTAAAAACAAATTATATATTTATTCTCAAAAATTCCTTTTATAACTATGGTGGAAAGATTTTTGAAAAATAATTATGTTTTTAATCATCTCCTTAAATTAATTATATATAATATAATACCAATTAAAGGTTATAATTTATAAGATTCGCTAAGTAAAGCAGTCCTTTGGAGCATTACTTCAAGATGACGGTAAATGATGGAAAAAGTATGTTGAGGAAAAAACATAAAGATGTACCTATTGCTTATAGAGTATTAATTTTTTATTATTGTCCATCCTGTAAAGCTATGTGAAAACTCCACTTATCCCTAATATAAAATCTTCCACAAATTATCTTGCTGAGTAATTACGTTGTTGAAACACTTCATTGATAAGATAGATAACTTTCTCATTTGTTGTTTTACTTTCTGATTGGGCCTTCAGTTTGATCATCTTTTTTTAATCCCAACCAAAGAGTAGTGGAAACTGGAAAAATTGTTCCACAAAGATTCTTTACTCATTTTTATTTTATTTTTGTATAAGGATATTTTTGAAATTGGAGAAGACTCATATTTATTTTTTAATCATCGAAAATAAGTTTTATTTATTATCAGTTATACTTTTTTCAATAAATATACTTTTGTAGTCATATTTTTAAGTTATATTCTTCCCTCCGTTAAAATTAGTTATATTTATTCCTCACTTATTAAAATTCTATTTCTTAAAAAAAAAAAAACGTGTCATGACTTATTTTATTTTTAAAAAAAAGCATATCGTCTATCATAGGAGGAATAATGTAATTATTATGTTTTATTTGATGGCAACCTGACATATATAGTAGCAACCCATTGCTAAGTAAGTGGTCTTTTTTTGTCATCAAAGAAGTCTAAATATAATTCCTCTTTAATGTATACAATTAAATATACGATCATAATAAGACACATCCTACGTGGATTGATTGCGCATTATATATACTAGGAGTATATGATTTATGACCATTTCAAACTTAAATCAAATCATAAAATGATGAAGACTTTGAATTTCACCCCAGAACCAGAGACCGATGTTGACATAAGGTCCTATGCATGCACATGGTTTGTTAATCGGAAACTCTTGCTACGTTTAATAAATGTATAATACATAAATATGTTTTAACTTTGCATTATTTTATATTTAAGTTCTTCAATTTTGGGTGTGCACAGTGGCGGATTCAGGATTTTATCACTGTGGGTGCTCACTATTTTTAACATAAACTTTGTATCAATCAAAGAGCATAATTGTGTGCTAAAATTCCTCAACAAGAGCGTTATTTCTTTTTCAATTCAATGCAATAGCCAATAAGAATTCTTTGGATTGGTTCTAGAACAAAAGGAGGAGGAACAATATACCTCCACATACGAGTAATTACCAAAAAGGTAAACCAGTGAGAAAGAGGTTTTTTTGCTTTTGAGTTGGAGAACTTAAACGAAGGCGCTATTTTTTCCCTTCTCTTTTCATTTTTCCTAATTAGACTAATGAGAAGGAAAGAATAAATAGACACAGAAGATCATGATTGTTTATATTTTTGAGAGATTAAGTTGCATAATAGACATGAGCATTGACCGATTCAAGATTTTGAGATTGTGACTGCTTCTATAGCTATAAATCACAATATAAATGCACAAATTTAACACTTGTCATAAGAGAGAAAATCATATTACGAAAGAGAAAAAAAGATCAATAAAAAAATTAGAATAAAAATTATCTTGAAAAAGGAAAGAAGGAATTTTGTAAAAGATACTATTATTTAAGAAAAGTTAGCTAAGAGGACCGTGTGAAAGGGTAAAATAGAACAGTGAGAAAAAAAATGAATAAAAGAAAGTCTAATTTGAATAAAAAGGAAGAAAGAGAAGAGTTCAAATTTAAATTAAAAACGCTTAGAGGGAAAAGAACTCAGCATAGAAGCAAAATTACATCCTTGAGCATCCACTTACGATCAACACACCAACTAAACCATTTGTTGCATGAATGCTCGCCTTTAATTCTATACGCGATTGACTTCATTTCTATATATGTATATATAGGTTCGATACAAGGTTAATGGGTGCTCGAGCATTCGAAGAGCCCCATGTGGGTTCGACCCTGGGTGTGTACAAGTAGACTCCATTCATTGTTTACATTCTTATTTTATATGGTGTTTACATTCTATCCTCTTCAGACTTTACTGGTAGGATTACACTAAATATGTTATTAATGTTATTCAACTTATATTCGTCAAATATAAAAAAGCAATTAAGATCTCTCTATAAAGTTTGACTTTAGCCTTTAAGCCCTCCAATCTTGAATCATAAGTTTCAAAAGTCTTTCTTTCTTAATTGTTATGCAAAGTCAAACAACATCACCGGTATTGAGACGAAAAAAATATTAAAAAAAGAATAAAATTATATTTGTATAAAAAAAAGAAGTCCAAGTTGACAACTGATACTAACCACTAAACAGACAATTATGGGGAAAAAATCACCCTTTCCTTTCCCTTTGTTTTCTTCACAATTTCTTCTATCCAAATTCACTTTCCCCTCAATTTCCTTCCTTATACAGTCTGGCATTTATTTGCTTGCTCTGCCGTCCATTTAGCATCCTACGTATTTTTTCAAAAAGGTATGTAATAATATTCCTTATGTCGTGACACAGTTCGCGAATTGTCAAAATATTTTTATTTTATAGTAAATTTGGACGAGAAATCTTTGTGTTTGAATGCTTCTTTGTTTGATATTAAAATTCTAGTGATTTTATTTATACCTTATTTTTGTATGAAATGTTTGTAGACATTGAAATTTTGGGGGACTCTATAAGATGCGTTCAATTCGAGTTGAGACTCTACAAGTGTGTTCAATTTCAATTAGGATTCTTGGAAGCTACTCCCCTAAACCCTAGTTCATGCCTATATAAAGGGTACTAAATTCCTTATGAAGATCAAGTCCAAATCATCTAAATTCGGGAAATACACACTAACGACCCCGAATCATGGATAAATCTAATGAGGGAAAAATCAAGGAATCAACGGATTTGTACTCACAGTCTTGATAAATAAAATTATGTTTCTTCATATATTTTATTTGTGTGGTTTATTTATTTTCCATATGTTTAAAATTTGTTGCCAATATGCTATTATTACACTATAAAGATTTGATTTTGTAGAGTAACAGGGCCATAACCCCATTTTCTTGAGGATTTTCCTTCAAACTCCAAACACCTTTTCACTTAAATCTCCCTTCTAATCTGATTAATCCAGATTCATGTACATCGCTCCTACCAAAAAGTTATCCTAATTAATGGCTCAAGCCTAAGGCCCATCTCTTCTCATCCTCGAAAGTCAATTCTACTTCCTCAATACCCGATTTTGTTGCCGGTATTTCTACTTGAAGTTTAGGCACATATGATTAACATTCAATTATTTTTATCTGAAGTTCAGCTTAATAATATGAACTTCAGACATTGTATCTCAAACGTGTGATGTGCAAAAGAAAATTTAAAAATTGAGTAGAGATCAAATAGTGGTGTCCAAGAAAGCTCTTCTAGGAGAATTTTAGTTTTTAACAAAGCAATGTGTTTCATTAGATCAATAGTAAAGCTTTTATATGATAAATAATTATATATGAAAAAACAACAATACTTTATGTGAACATCATGTGAATTTACAAAGATAAATAATCTACGTTTAAATATGGCCGGGAGAAAGAAATATTTCCTTATAAATAGTGTTGTTTTTTACATTATCATCTTATACTTTATAGTTATACAAATCGATTGAGTTTATATTATTTTTTCTCACTCGTTTAAAACTTACATTTTGCTTTACTACTATGCATTGTTGTGTATATATGACTTATATTATTTTATTTTAATTATTATAAAACTCAATGCAATAAAATTCAATACTTCTATGATACTTTAAGTGAATGAAAACATGCTTGTTTTTGGCTCCCAATATCATTTTTCTTTTCGCGCCCAGAAGTCCATGACCCTCGTAAAACGCTTCCTAATAACAAAGGTGACTCCATACCCAACAAAACTCGAATTCGAGACCTTTGATTAAGGATGAAAGAGGACTTACATTCCACCACAACCTTGGTTGGTTTTGGCTCCCAATATCGATATGTCTTCCCCTTTACTTATTTGAATTATATATATATAGTTGTGATTTAGGAAGGTAACATGACTTTGCAAAGATTGTTTTCAAATGGCATAAATCTAACATTCAAAATTAAGTCTATTTTTAAACAACAAAAATACACGAGATTTGGAATTTATAAGTCAACTTTGTCATATAAGCCATTAGTTTGGTTTTAAGGAAATGAATATGCTAAATTCAACTAGAATAAGTGAAGCATATTTAGACTTCTTCTGCAAATTGGTAAGGATATTAGATAGTGTGAGGTTTTGCACATTTTAAGCTTATGTTTAATAGAATCCATGCTTAAGTAATTCATCTATGGCCTTCAATTATTTTTTTTTTCTTTAAAGAGGATCGATAGTGTTCTCACTTATCCTTCAACCTTTAATTTTTCATATGATGATAGAGTTGCTCAATCGAGAGTGTATTTATAAATGAACTAAAGACTATATTTGACAAAGATGTAACTTTGGCTATGATACTTAATTAGTTAATTACATGTGCTTGTTATAATACATATATTTTTGAGAAATCATAAGGAAAAAATAATAATAAAGCAGTACCCGTAGCTCTTGAAATAGGAAATCTTAGTAGCCCAGTTGGTTGACTACCTGAACTCTGTCTTATTGGTGATGGGTATGATTCCCCACACTGTAATCCCCTTCCCCTTCCCAGTAATAAACATTTATATATAGGAGAAAGCACAAATTAATTTCAATATGGTGAAATGAGATCTCTATATATAATATATACACATTTCAAAGAACCTTAAAACTGGTCACTTTCATATTATTTTCCTGTTACTCTAATGTTTAAAAACTAATGTACATTTTCTTATAAAATCGTCTATAAATCTTATTAGTTGATCTAAAATGTATATATGTGTTCTTTTGAGAATAAACAAATTAGTAACTAAGACCTTAGCTTGTAATTAATACAATTTATTTGGAAAGTTTCTATGCGGATTGTCTACCCAAAATCTCTTGAATATATAAACACTAGTTTTTGAATTTGAATAATATATACATAATATAACAAGCATAAAATGGACAATAAATAAGTTAAATGAAAGAGTTTGATTCGAAATTGGGGAAAATGATTTGTTCAATTAAGAAGTCATCAGCCACTTGGATAGTGACACGTAGTGATAATTTTTTCTTGAATATTATATACATAATATAACAAGCATAAAATGGACAATAAATAAGTTAAATGAAAGAGTTTGATTCAAAATTGGGGAAAATGATTTGTTCAATTAAGAAGTCATCAGCCACTTGGATAGTGACACATAGTGATAATTTTTTCCCTATTGAAGTATACGCTAGATAATTATTGCCTGTGCAGAGCACGGGCCGAGATATAGAAATATTATATACTTTAACGTGGTTACTCTATATTACGTAATTTTATTCACCTAAAACGACTGAAATCCTAAATAGAAATAACTTCTCACAAATAACCATAATTTCAAGATCTGTTAATTACAATGAACTCTTCAGAGTGAATACTGACACACCAATGATGCTCAATTCCATAGCTTCGTAGTAATTTAACATGAAAAAACAACAAATAATTTTATAACTTGCTCCTTCCTAGATACGATTTTGAGGAAGCAAACATCTCCAATAATGTGTAACAATTTATTGATGAGACATTGTAAGAGGCAAAGGAGAATATGAGGAAATTTGCTTCACTTGGTCCAAGCTTACTATCAGAGAGTTGTTTTCTGTCAATATTGCTGAATTCTTTATTTCGTTGAGTCTAGTTCTTCCATCTGTGTTATGCAAGTCATACTAAGAGGGCCTGAGATTTAAAACATCAAGTACATTATTTGAATCAAACATATACATATATAAAAGATATAAGATGTTAACTTATGTAGCTGAATCGATAAAATTTCAGAAAAATCGAGCAAGCCACATAATTGGCTCAAATACATACATTTAGAAAGGTACTTATCAACAGACCATCAGTTAGTTCTAAAGTTCAAAAGACCGTTAGAAGATATTATTATTGATTCTTAACAAATTGGCTAAAGATGAACCATTTCAACAAAAATGTTGTATTTTCTTTGTCAGATACCTCCTCGAGAACCATCAATGGACCAAAGTTTAGAAACGTCTCCTCTGTTTTTTCTTCACTTATCTAATGGTGAGTATGAATATGATTATTAATACAATCTTCACTAGAATGAGAATCGTTAATAACACCAAAGCAATAAATAAGAAACTAGCCTACTTCTTCTACAAACTAAACAATCCCGTTTGTGCCTTTCAAAGCCCACCAAATTACATTGATCCATAGCATTTTCCCATTTTGAATCTTAAGCCTTTTCTTTGGACAAACACATTTTAGCCTATAGTTTTTCTGAGTGCTTATATGCACGACCCCCTTTTTGGCCTGACTTTCTTGAGCGCACGTGTCAATAACTTACTCCACATATTCCAGGGATTTGGTGCTCTGTGCTCTGTGAAGTCATCAAATTTAACTGGTGGGTCTTGCCCTGTGAAGGATAAATGATCAATAAACTCATAACTTCATACTACTATCAATTCCTGGTAAATGAAAAGGCAATTGCGGGAAGACAACTAAAGTAGACAAAGTAAATGATAAAGTTGCATTGATTCATGGCTGCACCCTTTCAACTTCTTGATAAATTGCTTTATTGTAGCCTTCCAACCCCTTGAAATTACTCCCATCTTCTCTTAATCAAACCATTGATGGAAACATCTATTCTTTCTTAAAATTACATTCTTCAAAGAGGTTGTCAATGGTGAAACCAGCCTTATTCTCTCTACAAGAACCTATTCAAAGACTTCGAACATACTGGTATATTGGGAAGACTTACCACAAAAGTGTTAGCTCTCACAACATCTACTGAGGTAACTCTAAGAATCTTCTTAGGATCGTAAGTACCTGCCTTCTTGAAAACTTTAGCTGCAATAGAAACTGTGGAGTTCACTGGATTACTAATCAAATTAACAATAGCAACAATTCCTTCCTTGAGAGTTCTCACAATTCCAGCATCAATCTTAAAAAGATCATCTCTTGTCATTCATGATTTTCTTGGAATACCAGGTTGCTATAGTATTTTGGGTTCTCTTTTCTGCAAAAAGAAATACAAGTTGATAATCAATTTTATGTCAATAGGTTACTAAAATTCCTGAGTGGTCCGCTCAGCAAAGTGTACATCCTATTGTCGTGATCCCTGTGTAGTTAGTCCTGTTTCTGTTGAGTGGTTTGTGCTCATAAAAATAAGGATTTGTGTTGATTCAGAATCAAGTTTTCTCTAGAATTTATCACACATGTGATTATACCTAATGATTGTCATGAAATAAAGGGAATAATACCCAATGTAGCTCCTTTTACTAACTGAGAGAGCAAGGAAAAGACCATCATTCAAAAAAATAGATAGGAAAGTAAGTTAGCTCTTTAGAGGAGGATGCAGAAAACTTCACCAATCGTTTGTAGCATTCCACAGGTTCCATAGTATGTCCCTCATTTCAAAATGTTTCGCAAAAAAGCCGGATGAGGATCCTGTGAAAAGCCGAGATAAGTACCAAATATAGCAGATGAGATTCCAGCCATTCGATAGCTTCAGATCAAATCTACAAAAATTTAAACAGAGATTATTTTTTTGAATTAGTGCATGAAGAGTAAACAATACTATTTGTAAGGCAAACTAATGTTTGTAAACCCAACAATTATCCAATCACATTATCTGTAGTCAAAATCAACTCCCATGGAGTATCCATAAAAGTAGGACAAATATGCATGTCCTGTAATTTGTTCACAGGAAGCCTCGGAAAAGAATAGAATAGAAAGTATCACGAAGATCCTAGCTCGTAACCTACAAAAATGTAGAAACAAGGGGTGAGTACCAAACCACACGGTACTCAGCAAGTAAACTTTTAAACTCAAGCTAAGGGTATAGAATACGGGTACTTCTTACCACCCCGTCTGAACCTCCACAACTACAACCTGCATAAAACTAGTCCAACCTAACAGTTCACAATTTACATAGCACACAGCTCAACAACAACACTCTAACAATTACATATCCTCAATAACAAACTCAATATTCATCAATCACAAGTTCCACATAAAGGCAATCACAAGATCAGCAACACACAAGATCAGCAACACCAATGATAAAGATGTGAAATGCGATATCAAATATAGTAATGCATGTCTGACCTAACGATACACATCCGTTGTCTCTCAGTCTGGAACCCATGTGGGACATATTTGTCCATGCATTCGTCACGGCGTGCGACACGACCCTCAATAATAAAATTCATTGCAACGTGCCACACATCCCTCGATAATAGAATTTGTCGCGGCGTGCGACACGTCCCTCGATAATAGAATCTGTCACGGCGTGCGACAGGTCCCTCGAATCATAATATCGTCGTAGCGCGCGACATGTCCCTCAAAATGGTATATTCTCTTTAATTTCTTATTATTTCTCAATTCACGTAACACTTGTCACAATCATGTCTCAGAACCAATGCAAATAATATGTTTACACAAATAACGAGGAGATGACCGTTTTAATAACAATGCACAATTCACAACAACACAATCGTGATACAACATCAACAATTAATCAAGGGAAAAGGGTCTGATATACCCCTCAACTTTGTCATTTAGAGCTGATATATCTCTCGTTATGAAAGTGGCTCATATATACCCCTACTTATATACAAATGACTCACATATACCCTTTTCCTCTAAGAAAATGAAAAAAATTAATTTTAGTTTAATTTTTTTTTTATAAATATAATCCCATATGAATATATTTAATCCTCCTCAAACATAATTTTTTTGACATTTTTTGTATCAATGACTAATTTAGATTTATTATTTTGATAGTCATATTTATTTATGTTTCACTTGTAAAACTTATAATAGATGACCAAATTTTTTTCTTCAAATACAAAAATTAAATTACAATATAGACAAAACAAATAGTTTTAAATTATAATATAGTCAAAAAAATAGTTTTAAATTTTTTTCTTTACACTAAGGAATGAAAGAAATAAAATAAAATAAGAATAAGAAACTCAAATAATTATAATCAAAGAAGTCAAAAAATAATTTATGTATGAAAAAGATTAAAATATACCTTGAATTTTGCTAGAAGAATCATATATACCCCTCAATAATTTTTAAGAAAATTAAAAGTCAAAAATATAAATTTAAAACTAATTTTTCCTTCCGTTAAATGAAGGGTATATGTGAGCTCATTTTGTAACGGTAGGGGTATATGTGAGCCGTTTGTACAACGGTAAGGGTATATATGAGCCACTTTGATAACAAGAGGCATATCAACTCCAAATGACAAAGTTGAGGGGTATATCAGGCCCTTTTCTCATTAATTAATAAGTCTGTCAAACAATTCTCAACACATCACACATCAATAACTAATCACATTGTTTTTTATTACCCCTTTTTCATCATTAGAATTATTCAACATGGAGGACAAGTCAACTCATCACCAAGTCTCATTACTCCCAAACACATACTACAAGGAAATACACGATTCTATACACTTAATAAGGGTTTAGAAATTCACTTGCCTCAAATATTCGAACAATTACTTTGAGACTTGAGTCTTCCCCTTTTATAAAGGTTCAAATTGCTTCAATCTATCAAATGTATAATCTTCATAAGAATACGAATCTAATACACTCATATTACTATATTTAGTTTCGGCTTGAAACTGGGTCAAAAAGTCATCCCGTGCCATCGAATTCGAATCTGGGATTTTTTCTTTCAGATTATGTTTACCCATGAAAAAATAAATTCGCATGCAAAATTTCAGCTAAAACGGATAGTTATTCGACCCCAAATCAAGATTTTGTTCTAAGAACCCTAGATAAAAATCTTTGGGATGAAAATCTCCTCTCTTTCCCCTTCTTTTTCACCCTTTCTTTTCTTTTTTTCGTATGCGTAATTTTGTTCCTCTGTTCCGTTCGTTTTTTTCAACATTTCGTCAGCAGCTATTTCAACAGTTAGGGCTTTTTGCCCTTATTTTTTTTCATTGTGGGCATTTGTCCTTTTATTTTATTTTACTTTTTTTTTTCTTTTCCATTATTATTAGCAACAAAATAATCCTTTATTAAATCTAAAAATCATGTCACTAATTCGTATACGTCATAAACGATTTATAAAAGCTATTAAAAAAGTTAATATAAAAATAATGGTTAAAATTCATAAAACGACTAATAGGGTTGTTACAATATATATATACAGAAGGGCATGGCCATGCTTGAGCACGGGCCCAACACCTTATATTTTTAAGTGATGGATGCATGAAGATACATAATTATAAACATTATCAATATATTGATTGCAACTATAGATATAGATTAATCCAAAAGTATGTTGAGCAAATACTTAAATTTACACCAAAGAATACCTTTCATATGAAAAATATGAGCTTTCTTTTACATCGACATAAATGTATAGGAGTAGGAATTATTCATTGTCATGGCTACTATAAATTTCTAAATCAAAGAACTAACTGTACAAGGTGCAAAGTTAGTTCTACCCACTACAAAAGAATAAAAAATTAGTACATAAATTATCAAGGGAATATTCACAATGACCACCAAACTATAGCACAAAATATCAAGTTAATTCATAGTGTTATCTGCTCCCTCTGAGTACCAGTCCAGTACCAAACATCTTTGTCGCATTTCAA
>JAJOOR010007994.1:0-20505 GCA_036250505.1 Solanum acaule
TTGATGGATTTTGGATTATAGGCGGAGCTAGGATTTTGAGTTGATAGATTTTGGATTATAGGCGGAGGCGTGGAGCTAGGATTTTGAGTTGATGGATTTTGGATTATAGGCGGAGCTAGGATTTTGAGTTGATAGATTTTGGATTATAGGCGGAGGCGTGGAGCTAGGATTTTGAGTTGATGGATTCTGGATCATAGGCGGAGCTAGGATTTTGAGTTGATGGATTTCGGATCATAGGTGGAGCTAGAATTTTGAGTTAATGGATTCTAGATTTTAGAAAAACGTAGTTTATTGGTTCTTAATAAAGTTACTTATGTTATTAAGTGGAAATTTTAAATACAAATATTATATGTATTTGCTGCACTTGTGATGCTCTTAATTTCTTTACCTTTTATATCTTTCTTTACTAGGATTATGATGAGTGGAAGTATAGACTAGTAAGACTAGCTTTATTCCGTGGAAAGAATCAAGGCAGAAGCGGATTTAGGATGTTAAGTTTATGAGTTCTAATCGCCACTCTTTTTGCTTATTAGCTGAATTTCTTAATACAAATATAGGTGTGGACTTCAAAATCAGGATGTTAACTGTTGGCGGCAAGAGGTTGAAATTAACAATTTGGGATACAGGTAATAAAACATAATTTTGCTGTTATGCTATTTTATATAGGAAATTGTATACAGTACAATCTGTTCAGTATTGGTAGGCGTGTGCCTTCTTCTGAAAAATGCACCGACATAAATATCATGTCTCTCAACTTATACTTCTTAAAAGTCGTCAATTTCTCCTTTTATGCAATTTCAAGTAAGGCGTTTGAGTATCCGTTATCTCTGTGCAGCTGGACAAGAGAGGTTTGGAGCATTAACAAGCTCATATTATCGAGGGGCTCAAGGAATAATTCTAGGTAAGACATCAGAGATAATTGCTCTTTCTTTCTGAATTAGTTTATGATTGTTAGATATGTGGCTTGATTTTGTGTCATTGCTGCGGAAGTGAACTGCTAGTTGCTATTTTTACCGTTGACTAATATTGATCTTTTCTAATCTTAGTGTATGATGTAACAAGACGAGAGACCTTTACAAACTTATCAGAAACTTGGGCGAAGGATATAAAGTCTTACTCCACGAATCCCGAGTGTATCAAGATGCTAGTTGGGAACAAAGTTGATAGGGTGAGTGTAGCTTATCCTTTTGTATCATGATGACGTCGAATGTTGGGTTAATCCATTCATTTTATTGTTTGAATTTACCTAGGATGAGGAACAAAATGTGAAAATTGGTGGTTCATTTGTATTTGAAAAGAATGTCCTATTTACGACTTGGCAAAGAATTACTAAAAGAGTGAAATATTGTTCTCGAGTCACGGTCTGTGAACCTAATCTTCAATGCATGTTACAGCTCCACTAGTTCACTTAGACAAATCAGTCAATTTTTGTTGAAGTTGAAGTGTTTCACACTTTGCTTTTGACGAAAAACATTGCTAAAGCCACTTTAATTGTCTTATGATTTCCGTCCCATCAATCATGCTCGAGTATTCTCATCTCAAGCTCAATTACGGTGAATTTGCTCATTTTTCTGACATAACCTATTTCAGGATAGTGAAAGAGCTGTAACTAGAGAAGAAGGCCTGGCATTTGCGAAGGAGCACAATTGTTTATTTCTCGAATGTAGCGCTAGGACAAGAGAAAACGTGCAGCTATGTTTTAAAGATCTCACACTTAAGGTACTCCTCAAAGGCGCTTTTTCTCCACTATGGTTAGAGATATAATTGATCGTAGTTTCTTGTAGCCGCGTGTATAGATATTTGGTTTGCCAATACACAGGAAGAGGTAAACAAAAAGCAACTAGTGAAAAAAAATTTCGCTAATTGTTCGTAGACAACAAAACAGAATAATGTTTTAATAAGATTTCAGACGTAAATACACGCGTCTACAATACCCTTTCAACTTTTCTCAACCTTTCAATTGTGTAGAATTGTATCTAGTTACTTCGAATTGCAGGGACACAACTCTTCTGAGCTGATGTGTTAATTGCTGAAAGTTTGAAATATGAGATATATTTCTTTAGTACGAACGCCACATTATGCTTTTTGTTAGTTTGGTTCTTATGCCAAATACTTCACTTTCGAAGCACTATGCGTCTCTGATAGTATATAGTTCGAAGTATCTTAAAACTTGATGAAGCAGCCAGGAGAGACGTGTCTGCGTGATCTCTTCTGGCTGCTTCATCAAATTCGCGAGCTAGTTGTTGCAGCGTGTGATTCCATACACTTGATGTTTGCTAAAACTGCTCAAATTTCCCTTACAGATACTAGATGTACCAAGTCTAGTGGAGAAAGGTTCTGCAGTAGTGAAAAACCAAATTTTGAAACAGAAAGAAGTGCACAAGTCTCAACGTAGCGGAAACTGTTGCTCCTAGTTGATATACTATACTGAAGTTCAGAGGAAAACTCATGAACGGAGCGTGATGCTCGTTACAAGGATGTGCAGTCAGACGACAAGCTCATCGTTCGATCTTAGTGAAGGTATCGTTCTTTTTTTTCGCTGGCCGTAGCTAGATTACGTTCGTGTACTTAGATGTAAAGTTTTTTTTTTTTTCATTTGTTAAAATCTTTTACAAGAATGGTGCCATAAAGCCTCTTTTATCTCATGGGGAGATGTAACAGGACTTGTACCAAATGAATTTTGTGGCTTAAAGAAAGTTGTTCAATATAAAAATGTACAATATATATATATATATCAGCATCTTGTGGAGAGATGTACAAGTTTTGTATCAAAACAATTATTTTTTTTGTTATAAGTAATATTTCTCCTACTTTCTTATTCTTCGATTTGTTATTTCCTTTGTTTCGGTTATTGTATTCTCTCTTACCTGAGGTAAGGTTGTAAGACTACGTACACATCACCTTTTGAGTTGGTGGTTGTAAAAAGTTGTACATTGAAAAAAAATACGGAGTAGTAAGTACTTCTTCATTATTAATTACAGGTTTATGATTTGAGCTCGCAAATAAAATTCTTTTCATTGATGGAGTAGTATGTACTTCTTCATTATTAATTGAAGGTTTAAGATTTGATCTTGCGAATAAAATCCTTTTTAGTGGAATAGTAAGTGTTTCTTTCGTATTAATTAAAGGTTTATGATTTGAGCTCGTGAATAAAATCCTATTTAGTGGAGTGCTTTTTCCAAAGTGGGACCTTTTGGTGGGGGTGTTTTAACGTGAATTTGGATTAGTTGGGATCTAAACTGGTAATAAAGTTCCTCCAAATTCGTCTTAGTTAAGCGGATCGTACATGGTGTGTGATAGAAGAGATGCACGATAGGAAAGCGCGTTAAACGAGTGAGTTGAAAAAAATTGAGTTAATAAATAAACGAATTATGGACCGTTCAAAAAGGATAGTTAACTAGGTTTGGAAAGCTAGCAAAAGTATGTCTCTTTTACTATATATTTTGGGGGTTTTTTTCTCAAGTTTTTGCTCCTAAAAATGTAATATTAGTAATAATTCATCTTACATAATATTCACTTGATAATAATATTTAGATAAGTCCACTTAAAGAAATTCGATCAAAAATGTCCCAAAAAGACGTATATATTAGGTTTCAGTCAATATATATATATGGTTTTACCAATCGTATCTTGAAATTTTTTTAACGACTTACTTGGCGTGATTGGTGATATGATCTATGGGCATATTTGAGTTAATTTGAATTACAAATTTTATTTTACGATGTAATAAATTGAAAGTTGGATAATTAACATGTCATGCGTAAATATTTTTAACGTAACATCGATAATTATAATTTAATACATTTTGTAGATTAACGTGACAGTACTTATTCATTACCAATGTAACTAAATTTATGTACCAAAAGGCCGTGGAAGATTAACTACTCTAACCTTCTTCATTTTATTTTAATTTTATTTTTTCAATTCAATTGATGTTTTTGACACTTCACTCACATTTTCGCTTGTTGAGAGTTAAACTAATTAATTTTCGAAGCTAAATTGAATTAAATTCATTCAATATTATAAAATTAAAATCCACATATTTAAAAACTACGAAAAGTATCGTACATTGCTAATTGCAATTCTTCTTATATCAATATGGTGAAAAAATACATCTTAAAATATTGATTAATTTTTTTTAAATAATTTGTCAGTCAAAAGTGAAACGTGATAAATATTTTAGGACGTAGAGAGTACACAGCGATGTGGAATAGACGATTACGAGAAAGAGAATTACAATGAGAAAAATTTGGATGGTATTATAAGATTTGTAGTTTACTACTTTGTCTTTTTTCTTAAAATATTTTTAAATTAAATAATTTCTTAAGGAAATAAAAATATTCACAAAAGTTAATATCCTATCGATAACAAATAAGTTAAATTAACCTTATTTAAAGGCTCTCTCTAATTAAAATAATTAGCAGGCTCCAGCAAATGTATAGTTGTATTTTTCTTGGACAAAAACAATGCTATGAAAAAAAAAAAAACTATAAGAATCTAATTTTCATATTTTGCCTAATTTCTTATCTGAACCATAGTTTATAACTTCATTAATCATCATTATAGTGAGATTAATAAGTTATTAAGGAGAAAATTAATGAGGGGATTAGCAATATGGCTAGTTATTTTCTTGGTTTTATTTAAATTTTTTTCTATGCAAGTTATTATTATTAATGGAGAAGAAATATTTCTTGAGTGGCATGTTGATGAAGACTATAATATCAAACCAGTATCTGTGGATCAACCAGTATGATCTCAAAACTCTTCCAAGTTTTTTTTAATTATTATTTAGAGTTGTTTTCTATCGGAGGCGTATTTAGAATTTAAATTTATGGGTTCTGAATTAAGAAGCGGAGGAAGATTATAGTATTTGGGTTTTAGGACAAGGTTTCCAGTGCTAGCAAATGAGTTATGAAATTAGAGGGACTATATATAGTTTCTGAAGTCTGGGATACGATCTCATGAGTTATGAATTTAGAGACAAAGTCAGGATTATAGTTTCTGAATTCTAGGACATGACCTCAAGTGATAGTAAATGAATTCTAAAGTTAAAGGCAAAGTTAGGACTATAGCTTTTGGATTCGAGGACACGGTGTCAAGTGTAAGTGAATGAGTTCTGAAGTTAGAATCAGAGTCAGGATTATAGTTTTTAAATTTTAATTAGGATATGGTCTTAAGTGCTAGTAAATGATTCTAAATGTAGAGACGGAGTCGGGATTATAATTTCTGAATTCTAGGATATAGTCTCAAGTACTAGTAATTGAGATTATCATGAATTTAACTTTTGTATATATGATTCATGAATTTTTTGACAAATATACAATGTCTGAATCCAAGTCACTAGGTTTGGCTTAACTCATTATTCAATTTTATATCCACCTCATTTTTTTTAATGTTAGTGAGTGCAAACACGAATCTAGGGCGAAGTCAGTAGATATAATTTTAGGAGTAACTTACTTCAAGTGCTAGGTATTGAGGTCATCAATTAACTTTAGTACATATTTTCTTTTGATACAATATATGCACGATCTGAATCAAAGTCATTAAATTTTGGTGAACTCGTTATTCATGTCTACATCAGCCCATGTTTTCTAAGTTAGTGAATGCAAAAGTGGATGTAGGCCGAAGTTAATCAAATTCATTACTTTACACTCAAATTATTATATATAGATATGCCAAAAAAATAAAATAAAATCATACATATAGTTATACTCATTCAGAACTCACCAACTTTATATTTACAAGGTATTATAATTTTAATTAATCTTTTTTTCAGGTGATAACTATCAATGGTAAATTTCCTGGACCTCTACTGAATGCAACCACCAATGATAATATTCATGTAAACGTGTTCAATGATATGGACAAATATCCTGTCCTCATTACATGGTAAATTCTAAGAATTTTTTTAATATTGTGGCAATTAATTAACGGCAATGTTTAATTATTGCTGAATATGTTGTTTTAGAGGCAAATAACATTCTTCGTAAATGTCCCTAAAACCTATAGTGACATTAGATTCAACGACAATTAACTGATATCGGTAAAAGCATTAGCACTCTTTGTTAATGTGCATATTTATTGCTGCTAAAAACTATTGTTATTGTAATGTAAGATCACTTCGCCCAGCAAATCCACCCTACCTCCAAACTCACCCCAATTTCTCCTTCCCCTCCCCGTCCCGTCCGGCCCCATCAACTCCACTTCCATACCATAGTGTTCACCTAAATTATGTAAAGATACTTTTACAACATATTTTTTCGTGAAAAATATTTTTCTTCATACCAGATACACCCTATAACAAGGAACTTTTTCTTTATTGGGCCTTATAGGAATGGGATCCAACAAAGGCATAACTCGTGGCAAGACGGAGTTTCGGGTACCAATTGTGCGATCCGGCCCAATACTAATTGGACTTATGAGTTTCAATTAAAAGACCAAATTGGAAGTTTCTTCTATTTCCCAAGCCTACATTACGAAAAGGCCGGTGGAGGATTCGGCCCAATTCGAATTAACAATCAGCTCAGGATCCAACCCCCATTTGTGGAGCCCGAAGGGGATTTCGATCTTCTCATTGGTGATTGGTATGAAAATAGCTTCAAGGTAAATAATCTTATTCATACGTTCCAAAAATCCCTTAAGTTTGTATTGTTACTTCATATTTAACGATAATATAATTCTACGAATATTCAGATACAACTTATTTTCTACATGAAGATATCTAAAACATACGTTTTAATAGTTTAAAGGTTAATTATGATAAGTCATATATCATAAGGACCGAAGCTGAATTTATCAATAACTTAGGGATCAAAAGTGTTGTCATCCCTATAATTTATGTTATACTAAATTTTCATGCTTCATCTTTCTAACAAAAAAGTTATATTTGTTCACATTTATTTTTTTCCTTGCATAAATAAAGTTAAAATTTCCTTTAACTAAATTATTTTAGATTTTTGAAAAAAATGAATAGGTTATTGGAGACAAGTTGGCACATGAAGGCTACAATAAAACTCCAAACATGATGCTTATGAATGGGAAAGGTTCATATTTAGATCCAAAAGCAAAATCCAATGAATCCTTCACAATAAATCAAGGTAATAAACCCAATCCCCCCCCCCCCCCCTCCCCCTCCTTTTTTTATTTTTATTTTAAAGATTTTCGAAATGTCGTCTCTATTTTAAAAGTTGTGCAGATATAACTCTTGGGATTGAAACAACATTAGACTGTCAGCTAACATCAATAGATTTTTAGATTGTGGTCTAATGTTTTTCTCACAATAACCATTTAGTAAGAAATCACAAATTTATTTTGTACAAACAAATATATATTGACATTTTTTATTATTGATTTTCAGGAAAAACTTATAGATTGAGGATTTCAAATGTGGGAAGTGAATGGAGTTTCAATTTTCGAATCCAAAACCATAGCATGCTATTGGTGGAGACCGAAGGCTCGTACACCAATCAAATCACGTTAAATTCTCTCGATGTCCACGTGGGCCAATCATATTCTGTTCTTGTCACAGCTGATCAAGATGCTGCTGATTATTACATAGTTGCAACTGCAAAAATGGCTAATTCAACTCAACTCAAAACTCTTCAAGTTGTTGGTGTATTACACTATGTAAACTCAACCAAACCTGCTGATGGGCCTATTCCAAATGGGCCTGAGCCATTTGATGTGAACTTCTCTATCAGTCAAGCTAGATCCATCAGGTAGGCCCATTTAGTTGCAACATCCACTTCAATTAATTGCCCGTTTTGCCCTTCAAATGGGTCGATCTTTAAAAATTGTCCTTTAAATGAGCTGATTTTCATTTTTGCCTTTTTGGAATCAAACTTATTCCTAGAAGACATAACTTAAAGTCATGTCCAGATATAACTTGCGGGATATTATGATACGAAAATATAACCCTGTGATTATGATGATCATAAATAAAAGACCAACCAAAAATAGAGGTAAAAGTGCAAATGATCCCATCCACTTGGGTAAAACTACTTTTAAGATCAGCTTTAAAAAATAGCCAATATTTAAAAATTCTTTGAAAAGTAGCCACTTTTGATGGGAAACACCATGATACAATAGTGGATTTCAAACTTAAACAAGTGAAAAAATGTAGGATATTGTCACAATTTTTAAAATCCACGACATTTTCATTGATTCTGAACTTAAAAAAGGTGAAACTCTATGATAGTGTCCTCGATACAACGACAAAGTTTAGCTTTTTGAAAGTTGAAATCCATAACAGTGTATGGTTTCACCAAAGACTATTTTTCAGCAACTTTTTAACATGTAATATTTATCAATTACACGTTCTGAAAATGACTATTTTTGAATTTTACCCTCGATTCTGAAGTTTAATTTCTTTTTCTTTTTGGTATATTATAATTTTCCCCCCCATTTTTGCATGATAGGTTAAACTTTAATTTATTTATTTTTCAGGTGGAATTTGACAACAGGTGCAGCAAGGCCTAATCCACAAGGGACCTTTAATGTATCAAATGTGACATTGTCACAAACTTTTGTTCTCCAAAATTCATTGAACTTTAAGAATGGTATGATAAATTATGCCATCAACAATGTGTCTTATGCAACACCAAAAACACCATTGAAACTGGCTGATTATTACCTTAACGGAGCCGGAGTTTACGAGCTCGATAAATTTCCGGCTAACGTTAGCCTACCGGAGGTAGTTTATGGAACATTTGTTGTGTCTGGTGAACACAAAGGTTGGCTAGAAATTGTCTTTAAGAATGAGTTACAAGTCATGGATTCTTGGCATTTGGATGGATTTGGCTTCTTTGTTGTTGGGCAAGTATAAAAATATGACTCATTTATCTAATGTTTGGTATTTATTTTGGGGCTTAACTAACTTAGATTCGTAATGAAAAGTTTTACTATTTTGGAGGTGAAGTTTTCTCTATTGAAGGAGACTTCGTTTTCAAGGGTCATGAGGTTTTTGATTAAAGATGTACTCATACTTATTATCATCCCACAATAATCTTTAATTGTGAACTATAATTTCACTATAGCTGTAAGTGATAAAACTATTTTTTTAAATCATATTAATGTAATTGAATTTTTTATGATCACAACTATATATATTTTGACACATTAAAATTATGTAACTTATCCACTATAACAATAAAGTTACTTGATAGGTAAGTTTTTGTCATTAGAGTAATTTACCATTGGTAACATTTTATTACTTTAATATGACAAGATAAATTTGTTATTTCATTTTTTTTTGTTATAATAGATAAAGTTTGGTAATCATAATTTTGTTATTTCATTTGTTGAAATCTCAGGTATGGTTTTGGAAATTGGAAACCTGAATTGCGATCTAGATATAATCTTCATGATCCAGTTGTTCGTTCTACTGTTCAGGTAACTAACTAACTATGTTATTAATTTCTCTCTTTCGTTAAACCTTATAGTCAAATCCCTAAAACTTTATAGTATATGCTAAAATTGTATGATTTTTTTTTTTTTATATAAATAGGTTTACCCAAAAGGATGGACAGCTGTATATGTATATCTAGACAATCCAGGGATGTGGAATTTAAGGTCACAAAAATTGAAAAATTGGTTCTTAGGACAAGAACTTTATATTAGAGTTTATGACTCTGATCCTAATCCAGCCAAAGAACTCATTCCCCCTAAAAATCTACTCTATTGTGGTTAGTTACTTTTTTTTCCTTCTTTAATAAATTTATTTTATGTAAAAAAAAAGAGATTTTTTTTATAATTTTTTTTGGTACAGAAGATATAATGTCATTTTATTTGACTTTCGAAAATTATAGGAATTGTGCAGGCGCCTCCACCAGCACCACCAACACCACCAAGTCCAAAGCCAGAGCCAGTACCAAGCCCCGTTGCTCCAGTACCTCCGCCTCCTCTAGCACCATCGTCTACAACTACTACGAAAATAAAATGGTGATTTATTTATTTAATGAAAAATATTTACATTTTTAAAAATTATTATGCTAATTTAATTTGTCACATTATTTTTTATTTCCTTTAATTTGAGTTTTTTTTTTAAATTATTTTGACAGGTTTCATATTATTGTGGCTATTTTTGTGATTTTAATCATATGAGATGGGAGCTCAAGTTTTGGTGCTTATAATGACATGCAAATCAGTTTATTTTCTTTGTTTTTTTTTTCCTTCTTATTTTATGTTTTGTTTTGCCTTTTATTATCCTTATTATATACTTTATATACTTAGCTGTTATCTATATTGGTGTACCATTTAATTAGAATTGGGGTTTAAAAACCATAAGAATTTATATTGGTTGACCAAATACTACAATATTAACCAAGCTTTTTGTATACACACTTTACATTTATATGTCAAATTTGATTATAAAGTTTCTTCCTTAGGTTACCAAATCTGCTTCCTTATATCTTTGGGATATTTGTTTAATCGGTCAGAGTATCGTCTTGTTAAAGGGAAAGAGTGCTTTTGATCGCTGTCAATTTATACGAATTTAATAAATATATCAATTCATGACCTTATTTTATACGAAAGGGGAACATGGATCATAATTTCATTCTAACCGGAAATCTTTTCTATTTTTTTGTTTGTTTTGTTTTGTATCATAGTACAAATGTTTTAATTCTATTATTTTGTTGTTTTAAGAATATTTAGAAATTTAAAGTAAAAATGAAAAAATTACCCCTTAGTATTCCTATTTCATTACTTAAATGATCACTGAACTATTGAAAATATCTAATCAGAATTACTTTTCTAATTCTTGTTCATGTCTTTTTGCTATTTCACTCATAAAATCATTTAACTCAAAAAAATATATCCAATTACTTTTAAATCACATATCACCTAATTTTTAAGTCACCAACTATACATACAAACACATAAACTACAACCCATCATGGTAAGACATGCAAAGAATATAATAAAGTCATGATTAGAACTTGTCTAATTATTAGGACTTAGTTTTCACCTTAATTAATTATAATTATTTTCCTTAAAAAAGAAAAAAAGATGAAAATTTTAGAGTAATATGTCATGTGCAATACAAACGTGGTTACACATATAAGACTTTCCATGCTTCACTACACATCTAATTCATGTTAATTATTTGACTCTCATTATCCAACTATTGTTCATCTTATTATAAAATTAATATATAAAAATGAGCCAGCAAAGCTACGTGACAATTAATTTTTATTAGTCTCCAACCTTTGTCGGTGACAGATGGATTTTCAGTTTTATATATGAAAATTTCTACTAATGGAATTTTTATAACAGATCAGCGAATTCAAAATTTAAACTTTGAAAGTTTGATATTTAAGGTTTTTAACATTAAACTGATTATTATTTTAAAATTTCTAAACATGAATTTATATGCTCAACATTTAACTTTGATGAATTAAGATGATATTAAAAGGCTAAATCTATACCATCAAATTTACCTACTACTTCAGATGGACTAATATTCTGACATTTTTTTTGTCATTAATTCCAACACTTTATTTTCTGATAGGAAAATCTTATTTGAATATGAAAATATCTGTCTAAAATTAGTGTATTTCTAAAAGATCATTATATTCTGTTCATTTCGTAAGTGATCAAAAAATTTAGTTATGTCCACATCTTGAATTACAAATGGTCATTGTCCTACCTTGAGTTCTCTCCATCCAATTCTCCCCAATTATCTCTCATTAATCATTAATTATCTACTTTTCTAAAACCTCCCTATAATTAGTTTTTTTTTCTCTCTCTAATTGATAGATAAAATACTAATTAACCTCACTTACTATATATATCAATTTCTAGTGGTGCAATTTTTCTCACTCCATTGACTACTTTTCTCACATTCACTATATTTACATATTATCAACTCTTCTACCATCAAACCTTCCTCTTTTTGTGTTTTTTCTCCCTTCTTTTCTCTCATTCCTTAAAAAAAAAAAAAAAACTTGCTTTCATTTCACATATGTTTCTTTTTGTTTTTAGGGTTAATTAATGTATAAAACATTTGATGTTGGATAAAGGGAAATTATGGAGGCTCTTGAGGAAGTGGTAGTTTGTCCTTCTAAGGACCTCTTCCACATCGTTAAGGGTAAAAGAACCAAACGTCTTAGACTTCAATCTCCAAATATCCCTTTCTCCCTCACAACATCACATGATTCATTAATCGCATGTGATATCGCAATAGAAAATAGCAGTAACAACAACAATAACAATATTATCAACAATATTGATAACGATAATAGAGATGATGTCGCTTGCAATGATGAAGGCATTGCATGTAACGACAACAACATCAGCAACAACAACAATAATAATGAAGCTCTGTCTTCAGCCGCCTCGTCGGAGGTGTTTATCAACACGTTTACCGAGGAGGAGGAGGAAACCGCCAAGTGTCTTGTCCTATTGTCTAAAGGACGCGATGACCACCCCCCTCATCGTAGGTTCATCAATAATCCTAATAATAATGTCGATTTTTTCAACGAGGATTTAAGGTTGTACCCAACGAAATTCAATAGTAAAAGGTACATTGAGACCTCCACCAACTCCATAGATGGTACAAAAGCAGGAATTTACGTGTACGAATGCAAGACATGCAATCGTACATTCTCATCTTTTCAAGCACTAGGTGGACACAGAGCAAGTCATAAGAAGCCAAAGACATTAAACACCGAGTTTAACAAGAAATCATATTTCGATTTCTCAGATGAAGATGATTATCATTTACAACACTCACCATCAACATTGTTCAACAAAAACAAGAATACTAACAATATCAACAAAAGCTTGCCAAATTCTTCCAACAACAAGTACTCTTCTTCTTCTCCTAGAATTCATGAATGTTCATATTGTGGTGCTGAATTTACCTCAGGACAAGCATTAGGTGGTCACATGAGACGCCATCGTGGGGGCGCTAACGTAAATTCACCTTATCATTTGAGCAATTTAAGTCCAGCAACTTCTATAGATCAAGAATTTGGTAACAATAATAATATTATGAAGAAACAAAGAGGTCATGAGTTGTCTTTAGACCTTAATAATCTTCCAGTTCATCAAGATGATCATCCTGTTGTACCCTTAAAGCAACAAGATGAAGAACAAACACAAAGGCAACTTGTTGATTGTCATTATTGACAATAATGCAGGTTCATTTTTTTATTTTTTTAAACTTTTTAACCATACAACTATATAGTAAATATTGTTCTCATTGTTAAATACAAATTATTTTTATTCTTTAACATCAATTGAGTGGGTATTATAGTAAAAGTCACTTAGTTTTTTTATTTTATTTTTATTTTTTATGGTGCCAGCTTTATTTGCTTCATGTTAATTGTCATGCTACTTGTCACATGAATCAACATTCACGCCGAGGGTCTATCGGAAATATTATCTCTACCCCACAAAGATAGAGATAACATTTGTGCATATCTTACCCTTTCCATATTTGTAAAATTACACTGACTATATTATTATTATTAATTAATATGCATACATACCCTTTTGAGGATCTACGGTCCATTAGAGTTGGTTGATTAGCTAGCATTGACCTTTTAATTATGTTAGGTCTTTAATTTGAATTGTACATCACCTTTTTCTTATTCCCGTCATTACATTTTATGTGAAAATATTTGATTGAACATATGATAGAATTAAAGAAGACGTGTGACATGTAAGCCACATATACAATATAACGTACCAATATTCTTTTATAAATATAGTGATGAGAATTTCAAATGTCTTTTAGTGGAAGCAAAGTCCAAACAAGTCATGTTATTAAAATAAAATTAACACCTAGTGGTATTCACAGTTCCATTATAAATCTTGGATCCTCACATGCAATTTCTTATTATTAGTTTTTGCCACCTATACACTTATCACAAGATTGATAACACACACACAAAAAGAAAGGATCCTCCCATTTTCTTTCTAATGAAGCTTTTGTTTAACAAGTGACCTTTTTAGATGCATGCATGTGTATCTTGACAATGATCAATTTAATTATTTATAGCCATTTTCAATTTAGTTTTTAATGACGTACAATGGTGTTCGAGTCAGCTTGTGCATACCTTGATTATTCCACCAGATACCAATAACTACCTCCCACCAGCACAAATATCAAGTATTAAGCTTACCATGTATTTCTGCAAAAAGCTGTTCACACAACTCGAACCCATAACCTCTAATCACATTACAACTTTATCAATTACGCCAAGTCTCCCTTTTTAATTTCCTTTCTTGATTCAAAATATTGGAATAAGTAACTTGTGAAAAGGCATGCATATCATATCATGTTCCAAGTGGAGATTTGCTTGTGGAAGACAAGTAACTTGCATGAAAGAATTATTTAGGTTTGTGTATTGCACGTAAGGAAAGTTGTTGCAAGAGACAGGCAAAGTTCACTTCATGTCCTAGACCTACCCCTTTTATCATATTCCACTTCTCCCAACACCATATCTACACAATCTTTTTGATCCTTTCATTAATTTGATAACACATGAATAATCACACGATTCGATATGGTATTAAAACAAATTGAGATACTAGATTCACGTCTCACCGTCATCATTGACAAAAAAAAATAAAAATTTAAATGTTTCGTCTAAGAAAAATTTATTAGACCTGAATATATTATCATCTACTAGGTACTATTCTTCTACACTCTTCCAAACGACACCTGAAGTCTCTATTCTAAAATGACCGACATGGAAATCTGACAAGTTGACTCTTAAAATTTGACACAAAATAAGAACTTAAACAACTAGAATAACAAATATTTGAATTTAACACACTAGTATTACACAAATATTTAACATATTAATTCTCTCTGATTATCAACTTAATAATAAAACATAATCATTTTTCTGGCAACTTCCCTGTTGGATAAACAGAGAAATGGGATTATTTTTGTGGTATATTTATTTCTTGATTCTCCAGGGCCATTTTTCTAGTACTGAACACAGCAAGTTACAGTTCATGTACCTTGCGTAAATGTTGCTGAGCATAACTCACCGATCCAGGTTTCCCTTTTCATGAAAAGCAAACGGAATTTTACCGAGGTTCAACAAACACAGAAGTTGTTCGGGCAGGCACGTTAAAGCAACCCGATGATGCATCATATGTTGAGTTCTTAACAACGTCAGTTGAGTTCATCTGGAGATGCAACAATGAACATCATATCAGTAGCTAGTCATGCATGAAGATGAGATTGTGTTGATACTTAAGACACTTGCAGACTGCAGTAAAGGCCCAAATCCGACCTAACAATGTCCAAGATGTTTAAGTTCCATACACAATCCCCCTCTTTATAAACTCCGCAGAGAGGCTTGTAACATGTGTTTTACGGAAGTAGTTTAAATAGTCTGGGCATATTCGGATATGCATGTAAGAATTGCAACATAAAACAAATAAATACCTGTACTGGATGCAACTGAAGAGATCTTGCTCTAAGTGCAAGATTGGCAAATGATACATCAGTCGGGCAAGGATTGATGATGACAACTATATAGGAATAACTGGTAAAATGAGAAAAAAATATATCATCATTCAATTAATGGTTCAGGTATATATCAACAGAAAAAAGGAGCAGTTCGGAAGCCTAACAATGGATTAGATTTACCCACATTGGATCCAATTGAGAGAGCCCTGGAACTCCCTGGTGGCCATCTTCAATGCTCATTACTATAAGTCCAGGAATCCATGAAGGACCAGTATTATGAAATCGTACTCTTTCCTGGTGAAAGATGTCAATTTGTGACGTTGAAACACAGAAGTAATTGCACAATACTAAAGAAACAACAACAACATACCCAGTGTAATCCCACAAATGAGGGTCTGGGGAGGGTGGTGTGTAGGCAGCCTTACCCCTACCTTGTGAAGATAGAGAGACTGTTTTGAGTAGACCCTCGGCACAATACTGAAGAAAAAGTAGTCAAAATATTTTCATTAGACTTCATCGATATGTATTTAAATTCTAACCTGGATAGCATTGGCCGTCTTTAACCGGAAGAGTGGTGAGGAGTATCGTATTTGCATTAGATTCAAAAAGTTTTCAACAGCTGCAAGGATATGACTCTTCTGAGGCTTGTAGGATGGATCTGCTAGTCTTGGTTTGATTCTGAAAATAAAAAATTCAAAGATGGATGTACTTTAGACGGGTTACAAATAGGAAAACCATCTTGATTGTATGTATCAGAACTTCACCAAAGAACCAAAGAACACGTGCACCTCACCCCACTGCCCCAAAGAGAAAAGTCCCAACTCTCTCTTTTTCTCATGGAGGAAATATAAAGGTAAAGGGTAGTAATGAAATCACTAACAGTGGCCAGTTTCTTTCATTCTTTTCTTTCGGAGGGAGGCCAACACCCCAGTTGTTAGAGTTGTAGCTAAAGTCCAGCCTGAAAAATCACAGTATACAAACATCCACTTTATAAAGGAAAGCATTAACTAGAAGTAAAAGAAGAAAAGTAAGATTTAGGACCAGAAAAGACGTCATTATCTAAAACAGAAAATGAACACTAAAAAGCAAGTCATCTAAGATTCAAAATTATCAAAACACAGTCACTGAAGTAAGTAACTTGCAATAGGGAGAGGTGGTGGACCTGTTGAACCAATCACCAGAGTTGTAGGAGTCACGGTCTATCGATTTTGAGCGCAGCATTTCATCTCCAGCGTGGAAAAACGGTATTCCCTGTGAAAGGTTAGCAAGATCAGTACTGCAAGATGAAGAAAAAATATCACCATCAAACTAACTTAAAGTTGGCACGATAAGTATGTGTTTTACTAAATTTATCATGCAAATCAAAATAGTAACATTGAGTTCGATCTGTCTAGTTACCCTATCATCAACCATATCATACCTGCATATCTTTCTATAGCAAATTGAAAGATGACTCAAAAACAATAAAACTTCACTTCTTTTTTCTTTTTGTGGAAACCTATAACATTCTCTTTCCGAGGCTCAACACAAGGCAAAACAAATAGAATCTACAGCTTAGGGGTTACAGCAACATTATTTATGCCATTAAGATAATATCATTAGCTATGATATTCCTAACAACTGATCAAGCAGAAGAGACAGTTTAGATTCTAGCCTACTTGTGGTCCATTTTCATGTAAAAGATTGGACCACATTATGTGTTCAAGTCTATTACCTCTAATGGCTTAATCCCAAACTAATAAAAACAGCTATATCAATCCTCTATATCCATTCAGCTCCATTTGGATCCTTTCCGTTACAATGCTCAATAGTTTGTATTTAAGACAATTTAGGTTCTTTTACACTAGAGATCCTCTATCTCAGTAGCGTCCTTGCACTGGCATGCATATCTCTAAGCAAACTAAAAAAGATCCTGCTCAACACCAGACTTAATGCAAGTGTACCAACACAACTAAGACTTTAATTCCAACTAATTGATATCTACATTTGGATCTATTAGTTTCCATTATGTTCAATTCTTCGTAAGTTTGTATAGATTTCTAGAGATTGTAGATGTCATGGTACAACTTCCGTTCTATGTGATTTTAGATCTACCTAATCCTCTTTAACACTTTCAATTGTCATAATGCCACACCAATAGGCTAGTGCATTTGAAGGTCTACATGGGACATGACCAAACCATCTTAGGTGACCATGTCTCATCATATCCTCTATTTGTGATACTTGTATATTCTGTCATATGTGATCATTTCTAATTTTATATAACAGATTAATCTTATTATAGGTAAAAATACTAGTTAGTTATATGTATTTCTACGACACTCATTGTGTGGACATGTAAGGCCTTGGAGGCCCAACACTCACCCATATAATCTTGCTAGTCTCAAACTGTTCTATAGAACTTGTCTTTTTTACTTCAGCAAGTATCTTCCTATCAACATGACCCAAAAGTAAACATAGAACAAAGAAGTGTTAACAAGATTTTACTTGCAACAGCATACCCGTAAATATACATTAACATATAGAAAGTAGGTAAAAGTTTAAGTATAAGGCACGTTAATTCTTCCAAGGAACAAACTGAATCTGACCTGAGAAAGGGCTATTACACTTGTTGCTAAGTGGTTCATCCTGCATCTCTCCTCCACAGAAATGTCCTTTGGAGTCTATCAAAGTGAAGCAACTAAGTTATACAGGAACGGAAACAATGGATGTATAGGTTGCATACTTGCATATTACCTATTTACCTACCGAGTTACAGACTGTGACATTGGTCTTCAAGTATTTCTTGGTTATCAAAAAAGAAAAAAAAAAGTGGCATATTGCAAGAGAAAAAATCACCTTAAGACTAATGATGTCGAACAGTGTCTCATTGTCATGAGCAGACACATAGTTAACCTGCATATAACAAAAGCTATTACATTGTTTTGGACTGTATTTCCATGTAGAATTAACAGGGAAAAATGTCTGACAAGATTGTGATAGCGTTAATGATGCAGTAAATATAGCTCTCACTGAAATGAATTTGTTCAATCATAAAATTCAACAGACACATAGTTCCATACTGTTTCAACGGGAGAAGAAGCATATCCAACTGGCTTCCCATCATGCATTAGCACTTCAGATCCTTTCACCTGGGTAAGAAGAGTATACAGTATTCAACATATCTCCAGTGTCAAGTTATGTGTACATTCAGAAATGTGGTCCTCTGTGAAACTTGCCTTAGGCAAATCCGACATCAGAAAGGGAGGCCTGTGAGGGTGAGTTTAGGATCAACTGTTAAGGCGGTCTTAATATAAATGCATCTTTTGAATATTTCACTTGAAAACATTTTGCAGCTAGTAGTATTTTTCATAGTTTCTACTTTCTAAGATTCTGAAGTTTTATTTCCAAAAGAAGATGAATGCAAATTCAATTCCACCTGGATTTATGGTCAGATCGACCCTTAGGAAGATAAAAATGATTATCTATTTGGGGCATAGGAAGTAGTTAATACATGCATTTATTTAGCTGGGCAAACTTACCACACTTTATGGTAAAGTTGTCATTGACAAAATTATTTCATGAACTTTGCAGTCAAATGTAGAATCAAGGCTGGGAAAAATGCATCTGGGACATGGAAAAAACAACTCTATGCCCCTGCCTGTCGACATAAATCAAAAAGCATGCAGCTTTGACAGAACTACAAATATAACCCTTGGTATGACTCACAAGTCACAAACAAACCAAATCAGTTCTAATATGTTTTTGTGGTATCAAAAGGATGTGACAAAAAGGATAGCAGATCAAGCTAATAAGATGAAAAAAATGATTAAATCGGTCAACAATATAAGATTTTGATAAATTGGACCAAACCTACTTATTTAATAGTACGCCCTAATACATTATAAAAGTTTTCTTTGGCTTATTGGCTAATGAACCTATCAAAGGAACAATAGGTACAAGAGTATCGACTTTCTTAATTGCCTTAGTGATTAGAAATGAATAGTAATAATTATCTTATAACTTCAATAGTAACTATCATCAGAAATGAACAGTAATAATTATCTTATAACCTTTACTTAAGTAATATCCTAAGCTTCTCTCTTAGCCCTTTTCTCAGCCTATTCTAATTTCACTGTTCTATTAGTCAAGGTTTTTGAAAGAAAGGGACGTGGGAAAACTTGTCTTTGCTTGCTTACTTCTAAAGCAAACCAGACTGAAGACAGTAGAGAAAGACTTTTTATTACGTTATCCAGAATGCGATGCCCCAAGGCAAGAAAGTAGCAATCGGCCTTGAATTGTAATCAGTTGCAATGTCATTGTGATGTGAACATGATGGAAAGCAAATAGCAATCGAATATATGGATACCTCTTGACCATCACAGTTCGTTAGCACAAAATCCTTTAAGTTTGCAGCCATGCCAACCTGAAAAATAAACATGCTCTTTAAGAAATATTTTTGCCATGAAACTGGAGTAGGGCTGAGTACCTGAATGTGATCCTTCGACACAGTAAGCATACGTTCTACATTGGCTTTATCACCAAGCTCATGACCGTTAGCCTGAAGAGCAGCATGTACAAGTTATTGAGACGGTGCTTCATGTGTATATACAATGATTATTCATATTATGTAGACAATGGAAGGAATTTATCACAAACTTTATATTTCCAAATGCCTAAAAGTTTATCATTACCTCCAAATAAAGGCCAGTTACAAACCCTTGATGTAGAGGATGACCAAAAGGTGATCCACCCAGTAAAGCATCCCGAATACGATCATTGAAGCTAGTAATGAATCAAGAACAGACAATGAGGACAAGGAAATATTCCCGTTTAAGCCTAAGAGCTCTTGAAAGCAGTATCCCACAGTAGCTGGAATTATGTCATCTTCTTTATTGTTAGAGCTTCACTTTGCAATTTATTATTGGCTCATAAGAAGAGAAATTCACATGCAGACACACAAGGAATAGGAAATCATCTTTGTTAGACAGACACATCGGAATAAACTCAGAAGTAGCACCTCCCAATTCCAGCTCCAAAAAGGTTGAATTGTGATGCATTTATTCCACGTCCGTTGTTTGCCACTTCACCGA